>VDFB02243200.1:0-16417 GCA_007258455.2 Sequoia sempervirens | reverse complement strand
CTTTCTTAGATCTTCAACGTGATCTCCTCTTTTCTTTGAGAACACCGTCAGGTCGTCCATGTAAATTATTATGCACTTTCCGACAAGGTCTCGAAAAGCGATGTCCATTGCTCGTTGGAAAGTGGCTCCTGCGTTGATTAAGCCGAAAGGCATTCTTCTATAGGCAAATGTTCCCCATTTCGTGGTGAACGCTGTCTTCAATCTATCCTCATGTTCAACCATCACTTGGTTGTATCCTGAATATCCGTCCAGGAAGGACATCATTTGTGAGCCATTCACTATTTGCAACACCTCATCTAATGAAGGCAAGGGATAGTTGTCTTTCTCAGAGGCCCTGTTCAAATTGCGGAAGTTGACGCATAGCCTTATCTCTCCATTCTTCTTTCTGACAGGCACGAGATTGGCGACCCACGTGGAGTGCCTCACTGGAAAAATAATCCTGGCTGAAAGGAGCTTCTTGACTTCTTGATAAATTAACGGTTCCAATAATGGATTCACTGGCCTCTGCCTCTGTCTGAATGGCTTGCTTCCTGGTTTCAGTGGTATTGTATGTGTAATCAGTGATGTATCATATGTCTTTAAATCTTCATATCCCCAGGCTATCACCTCTGGAAACTCTTTCATAACCTTTAAGATACCTTCCTTTTCTTCGGGTGTACAAACCTTTCCAATAAAAACGTTTTTCACTTGTTCACTTGTTCCGAGGTTGACAGGTTCACAATCATTGCCCTGCGTGCTTTGATTTCTACTCAATCTGTCAGCATCAAATAGTCTTTCCAATTCAACCATCCCTCTCGGGATTACATTAGTCTTCAAATTCAAAATTCCTTCTGTGTCATATTCTGCTTCCTCAATTTCTTCCTCATCAATAATTTGTGCTTCGAACACTCCTGAGTTTGTGAGAAAGTCCAGAATCTGCTTGTCGTCTTCGAACACTTGGAAGTTCCTTATGTTATCAGGGATGGCCGGTGTTGAAACCAACTCCACTGTGAACTTCTTTAATCCCTCCATCGCCAAAGGCTCCAAAGAACTGGCAGCTTGTGCCAAAGAATTTGCAACGGTGTTCTTGGATCTATAAACTTGCTTTATGTTGAATGCAACGTTTCATCAGTCCTAAACTCGCTCCTGTGAGCGGTTCACCTCTTGTCAAGTATGCTGAACGCTTCAATTTGCCTGGACCAACATGTCCTAATCTCCAATGGTATATAAGCAATCTTAGTCTTCTAATTGTAAGTGAGCAAACCGTGGATCAAGGACTCATATTCAGCAACGTTGTTGGTACATGAAAACTGGAGCCTATAGGAACCCAGATAAGTTTCTCCTGTCGGGCTAACCAATTCAAATCCTGCTCCATTTCCTTTCTTAGACTTTGATCCATCAAACCTTAACGTCCATATTTGATCATCTGTAGGGGTGCTGGGAGACTGAACGCGTGTCTCTTCTTGATTGCAGACCTCTGGAGTCTTTTCTTCAACTTTTGACTGAGTGGGATCATCTTCTACAATTTCTTCTATCACAGCACGGTTTTCTTTATTCATCTTTTGATGTTCTATTAGAATCTCCTTTTCTTCATTTATCTCTTGATGTTTTTCTTGTAATGGAGTATGGGGGACAAGCCTAGCAACTTGTTCTAGTGCCACTTTGCACATGGCACAAGTAATTTCTGAATGGAATGCTTCGTGTATTCTGCACCAGTTGGGGAGCAGCAAATTTTTAATTGAAGCATCTTTCCCTAACTCTGTTTCTTGTCTTACACTGTTCAGGACAAAGTCCCTGAAATTCTCAAAGGTTCCTCCACCTTCACTATCACTTGAGTCACTTTCAATCAACACTTCGGTGGAGCTCGTGGTTTCTTCCAAACATTTTCCCTCGTTTGCATTTTGCAGCATCAATACCTCTTGCTTGACAGGCCTATATGAGCCTAAGTCAGTCTCTATAAACATGATTTCATTATCTTCTCCATATTCCGTGATCATCAGCTTCAATCTCGGTGTACTCTCGACCTTGATCTGATTTGGGACTCCTTTCCATGGAAGCCACATGTGGGAGAAGTCCGTTGCAATGTACCCATTGGGAAGCTAAAAGTGAATCAATATTTCCATAGGCATATAAAATAAAATCCTTAGAAAAGTCAGGATTCAGAAGTGTAGGTGCGGTTGCCAATGCTTCTTTTATAAGCTCAAAAATTTCTTTTCTATCCTTAGTCCAGCTGAAAGGTACATTCTTTCTTAGCATGTGAGTTAGTGGACTTAACAAATCAGCAATGTCAGGGATAAACCTCCTAACAAAGTTAATCCTACCAATAAAACTCCACAGACCTTTTTTATGCGTTGGTAAGGAAAGAGCTAAGATGACACTTATTCTTTTAGGGTCAATAGTAATACCATGTTTAGATACCACATAACCAAGCAATCTTCCTTCATGAACAACAAACACACATTTTTTGGGATTAAGTGATATCCCAAATTCCCTGCACTTTTCAAAAATCCACCTCAAATGCTTCAGATGATCCTTAGCCTCCTTAGAAAAAATAGTGATATCATCAAGATAGACTAAGACTATCTTGTACATTAAACCCTGAAAGGTCATATCCATGGCCTTTTGAAAGGTTGCCCCGGCATTAGATAAACCAAAGGGCATTTTCAGGTAGGCCATGGTTCCTCATTTTGTGGTGAAGGCTGTTTTGTACTAATCTTCTCTTTTCACCAATATCTAGTTGTAACCAGAATAGCCATCTAATAAAGAAAACCTTTCAGACCCTGAGACTACCTGAAGTATCTGCTCCATAGAAGGTAGAGGATGATGGTCTTTTAAGGAGGCCCTATTTAAATCACAAAAATCTACACAGAGTCTTATTTCACCGTTTTTCTTTCTTACTGGCACTAGGTTTGAAACCCATGAGGTATGCTTGATGGGGAAAATGATGCTTCTTTCAATCAACTTATCTAGCTCCTTTTTCATCAAAGGTTCTAACTTAGGATTCAAGGGCCTCTGCTTTTGCCTGACCGGTTTGACATTAGGCTCAAGTTCAATGGTATGTTGAGCAAGCTGGGGATTAAATCCTTTTAAATCACTATATTGCCAGGCAAATATATCATTAAATTCTCGACAAAGCTGAATAAAAACATGCTTCTCTTCAGTTGTACATACCTTGCCTAACTTAAGAAGCCTTTCTTTGAAGACTTCAACCTCTTCGTAGTGATCTTGCTGAACTTGAATACTCCCCTTAGGCTTTCTAGCTTCATCATCAATATTAAAAACCAATTCTAAAGTGACCAGGCCCTTGGGCAACTTGTTTTTTAGCTGAATAATCTTGTCACTATACTGGCGTTGTAATTTTTCCTGATTGGTATGTGAGAATTCGGCTTCTTCTCTCAAAAAGCTGACAATCTGCTGGTCACTATCAAAGACTTTCCAGTGCATGTCATTATCAGGCACGACATGCCTAACTATAATCTTGATATGCTGGTTAGCTTTATCACTGCAAATCTCCTTTGGAATATCATGTTCGGCTCCTACAGCAGCTAATCTATGAACATGTTTATTTTGAGCTCTAGGAATGGAAATCAGATTAAATGCCTCAAATCTCTCTAAGAGGTCCCATACCCTATTCCTATAAGACCTGAGCATATCATTTTTAACAACATTCAACTTTCTCACCTGATTGACGACCAACCTGCTGTCACCACAAACTTTTAAACAACGGATACCTCTTTGTCTTGCCCACTCCAAACCTTGGACTAGAGCTTCATATTCAGCAGCATTGCTAGAGCAGCTAAAACAGAATCTGAAAGCTTGATAGTACTTCTGTCCTTCTGGTGATACCAGCATACATCCACCACCAGTACCTACTCTACTTCTTGAGCCATCAAAATATAGCTCCCATAAATCATTTCCATGCTGCTCACCATGTTGTTCCTTACTCTTTTTAATATTAGGCACAAAAGAGTCAGTCTCATGCATCATATAAACACTGATGTCAACCTCCTCCAACTACTTGCCCGTATCCGCCTCATGAGCTTGAGGTGACCACTCTTTAGGAAGAACATCTGATGTTCTTTCTATTTGAATCTCGGCCTCTTGAACCACAGGCTGCTCCACTTGTTCATTCGTAACCAAGTTGGCATTGATAGGGGAAGGATTGTAAGGCTCAACATGAACATTGGCTATGGGTTTTGATTCAATAGTAGCTCTAGTGCCATATCTAGTTCTGAATAGCATGTGAGACCAATCAGAGGATAGGTAACCACCTATCTTGGCCATAAAATCCTTGGATAAACAAAGGGTGAAGTACGGGGGCAACTCGATAATGTATATATCTTGTGTTATTGCAAAATTGGGACATGCATGTAGAGTTAAGCTCAAATTTTTAATGACCCCTACTGTGTTCACGGTAGTACCATCCAATTGCACTACCCCCTTTTCTAGTGGCTCATACTCAATTCCCAACTTATCGGTGATTTGTTTGGGCATAACTAAACTATTAGCCCCTGAGTCAATCATACAGTTGTGAACCAGATGATCTCCTATGATTAATGATAAATAAAAAGGAGGTGGCTTGGCCTTAGCAGCTTGTTCTTTATTACCAACTGTAACGTTAGCCAACACAACCTTCTCCTTTTCTACACTAGGCTCATCTGAGACACTTAAACCTGATAAGGCGGATTGAAGTAGGTCCTTTTGACCCAGAATACTCAGAGAATCCCATATTGACATGGGTACATTAATTTTCTTCATATGCTCCAGTATATTGAAAGATGTAACAGGTTTAACTTGACTTTTAGGGGGAATAACATTACCTTTCACTGAAGGAGCCTGGGCTGATGAATCAGACTGTTGGTTGACTACCAAAGGCTGGCCCCTTGGTAGGATCCAGATCTGGTCAGCTTTTGATGAGTCAGGGGCACTTTGATCCTAGTCTGGGCCTTGTTTTGATTGAGTTTGAATTGTATTAGGTTGATGTCCCTCATCTATTGCCCTCTTCTTGCTGCGTGTATTGTCTGCAATTGAAGAATCAGAGTGGACCACTCCACAAAATTCTTCCCCTTGCCAATTTAGGAATGTAGACTCATGTGTCTATTACTCTTGCTATTGTACTTCAGTTGTTATAGGCACATTATTGTTTTGAACCATCAAGGCTTGGTTAAGCATCCCATTTACACAGCTACTTTGATTATGGGGTTGATTACATGGGAAGCACCACTCATAATCTTGAACTAAATTGTTTTGGACAGGTGCAAGCTCTTTGGAAGTGCTTGCGGTGTTGAAGTCATAAGCTTGACGTGTTGTTTAGTTAGGAGCAGACTTTTGGCCTTGATTATAAGGCTGATAAGATGGTCTACCAGTTTGACTTTGCTGGTAATTAGACTAGAATGAGGGCTGATACGACTTAAAACCTTGATTTTGCTGTTTTCTTAGATTAACCATCTCATTGCCAAAGGTTGTCAAAAGGCCTTTAATCTCTTGTAGTTCATTAGACTGAACTAGAAATGTGTTTGATTGACCATTAGGCTGGGTATCAGGTGCTAGTAATGCGGGTGCACTTGGAATGACAGCCAAAGGAGGAACTTGCATAGGGATTGGAGGCTGAGGAGCAGGAAATATTGGCATAGGTGGTCTTGGGGCAATTTTACTAGCCTGTATGAGGCTGTTTTCAGCTCTAACAGCTACCCCATATGCCTCAGGAAGTGTATCACCTCCCATTGATTGAATCATTATAGAAATATCACTATTTAAAGCTCTTAAATAGTATAAAAATGCATGATTAGCAGTAGGTCTAACCGTTTGTGGGATTCTATCCCACGTCCTTTGGAAACGGTGATTGAAATCAGACATATCTTCATGTGGAGCTCTTTTGATCGTAGACAGCTACTCCACCAATGACAAGTGGTCTGATTTATCATCAAAAAACTTGCACAACTGGCTGCCTAACTCATCCCATGTGGTTATGGAGTTGACAGGTAGACCTCTGAACCACTGTAAGACTTTTTCCTTGAAGGACGCCGCCAGCAATCTGAGTGCAACATTTTCTTCAGTCACATGGTGAACAACACACAGGTTGGAAACATCTTTTATGTGCTATGTTGGGGTGGTATGATCCTCCCCATAAAAATATGGCAACCCTCTTAAGGCAGCAATTGGAATGTCATCATGCTGAGTTAGATTTAGTGGGCTACCTTGGTTAAAGGCAACAAATGGCTGGTTTGTCACTGCTGGAATCATTGTTGCTGGGATGCTCTTAGTAATAATAGGAACAACAGTATGTCTTCCAATAGTAGGATGCGACTTAGACCTCCTGAAGTAAATAACTATCTTCTGAACCTTTTGGATTTCTCTCCCCATCCTTCTAGGCGGGGACAACTGCAAATACTAAAAAACGGATGAATTACTCCTAGTCTGCACTCTTCTCATGAGCAGTAATACGCTGGAACTGCTAAACCTGAGCTCGGAGTCACCAAGTATGCTAAATTTGTCTCTAAAAGACTTCAATTTCTGCTGCACATACCAAACAACAATATAATAATTTTGATTTGAGACTGAAAACAACTCTCAGTCCCACTAGGCGTGCCAAAAACTGTTGTCAAATAAAGTTTACACCCTTGCTAAGCTATCAACTGTAGCAACCTATTGACACATGGGAACACTTCGAGGTTGTGGGTGACCTAGGAATGAAGTGAACCTCCAGATTATGGGCTGGTTCCCCTTAAAATATCTTGGGAAAAATTGAAGAATGATAAAGGAAAAGAGTAAGAAAGATGTACTTGAATCCAAAACCTATCACTAACAGGTGATACACCAAAGATAAACATATGAAAATACTGCAGAAAACTCACAGAAAATCTCAATAGAGTTAAACAATCTCACAATACAGAGATTTATGTTCACAAAAATGAGTCTATGTAAGGTTCCGACTGTTCTAATGCTTAGCACAAGGAAAACGAGATGTTTTCACAGATATAATATGCAAAAGAAAGAGATCACTAACATAAACTAAATTTGTGACATAATATCCTTTGCATTCAACACTGAAGGAATTTGATCAAATAAAGGGATCACACAGAATTTAATCATGTAACTCACAACCAGTTACTAAACAACAAAGAAAAACTGTGAAGGAAATAACTTTCTATTGAGAAAAATAAGGAGTGTCTGTGTTACAGATCCATAGTATTCATAAAAAATAATGAGTTACAGAGTCTGAATAGTGCTCTTTCGGCAGTCTCCTAACTAAGAACTCCCTTACAAAAAGGAAAAAATGCCATATATACAACCAAAGGTTGGCCCCCTACATTAGGGTTTCCAAAATGAGTCGGCCCTGGACATGTCGGCCCTAGACATGTTTTGGAACAAAGTCAATGAAGCATTTAATGCGCATCCCCTGCTCATGTCGGTGAAAGCTCATCCCTGGGCATGGCCTTCAGATCTTTTACAGCCTTCAAGTCCACCATTAAGACTTCGTCAGAGTCACCTTGAATGCTTTGCGACAGGGTCATTAATGTCCCCTTGCTCCTCCAGCTGTCATCTCCAACTGCTATAGTGGCTCACGGTTACCTCCCTTTTGAGAAGCAGCATCAGATCTATCCATTAGATTCAATGCCATTACTAACTAATCACCCTTGCAGCTATTAGCGTAACTTAGGACTATCAGCGGGACTTCTCACCGAATTGCGGAAGTTAGACCGATGTTTATTTCTGTGGGCAAGGTGACCGCTATCAGTAAGACTCCCGTAAGTTGCTGGGACCTCATGGCGATGGCTTCAACCCTTGGCGAGGCCCCTTCTTTCTGTTGACGAGAAATCTCGCCGATCTTCATTCCTTGTACCGAGCGCCACATTGTTTTGGGGAGACATCTGGCGGTCGGAGAGACTTCTCATCGAAACTTCATTATCCTATTGTTATGCTCCAGAGTCGGCGAGACTTCCTCAGGTCGGGGAGACTTTGGTTGGTTCCCTGTCGGTAGGACATCGCTTTATCAGCAAGAGGTTGTGCCGAAGGCACCTTGCTTTGGTGAGGACTTACTTTATTTCACTTTGGAAAGAGAAACATTCATCGGTGAGAGGTCACGGCGGGCTTTATTAGTCATGCCGATATCACTTCTCCTCGCTGGGACCACTCTCATTCGCCGAGACTTCTTGGACTTCTTTTCCCTTCGGTGAACCCTTCATTTGACAAGACTCTTGGCGAAAACCCTTTGTTGTCAGCGAGACATTGACCTATCAGGGAGATGCCATAGCGGGCAGATGAAGTTATAATGATGACACTTTCACTCGGCAAGACATCCGTCGGTCGGCAAGACCTTATGGCGAGCATCTAGAGTTATATCAATCTCACAAAAAGCCATCTACAAGACTCCATCGAATTGGGGAGACCTTACGGCGAACTCATTTCACCTCGCCAAGACCATTCTGCTATCGGTAGGAAATCATAGCGAGGCCCTCATTTCTTGGCGAAGGCACTCCTTTTCATTGAAACTCTTCAAACTGGCGGGGGCGGGTAAAGACGAAACTGGAACCGGAAGTGGGGGGGAAGGGGGTGGAAGCAAAGACAGATGAATCAAATGAATCGGGATCAAAGACGAAAATGGGGAAAACAAAAGAAAGAGCTGAATCGAACTCGAATCTGAACTCAACCTAATTCTAAACTTTCTTCAAGGTTCAAGTTCGTGACCGCCGATCCTACCAAAGAACATACGAGGTAATGCAA
Organism: Sequoia sempervirens; assembly: GCA_007258455.2. Taxonomy (NCBI): domain Eukaryota; kingdom Viridiplantae; phylum Streptophyta; class Pinopsida; order Cupressales; family Cupressaceae; genus Sequoia; species Sequoia sempervirens. The sequence goes on along the minus strand of VDFB02243200.1, from coordinate 7,714 downwards.
GGAGAAGAAAGAAAAACATATGGGGAACCAAGGGGAGATATCCCTGGGATCAAAACTAGAAAAGGAAAAAGAAGAGCGGAACCGGGACCGAAACCGGAATGGAAATAGGAACCTGACCCTTGGAAAAGTTCCAAGTTCAGGTTCTGACCAGGTCCCGGGCCCGCCAGAAAAAGAAAGAAAACACACAAGGAAAAAGAAAGAAAGGCGGGATCGGAACTGAGTCCAATCCCGGGTAAAACAAAGCGGGGGCGGAAACAAACCCGAAACTGAAACTTTCACAAGGTTTCAAGTTTGGATTCAGACCCGAACCTGCCTCCGATGAAGGCAGGGAAGGGAAGAAAAAAGGTCAAGGAAGAAAAGAAAGGGAAAAGCTACCCCATGATAAAACGTAAGGCCAAAGAAGAGAACAAGACGACACCAGCACCAATGTGAATGAACCCACTGAATGAAATGTGAACTGAACTTTAAAAGCTTCTAAGTTTGAGTTTTACCGGGTTCCACCCACTCAGAAACAGTTGAAAGCAAACAACAAAAAAAAAACATAAAAGGTAGTTGTGGCTCAACTAGATCGGTAACAGAACCAGTTCGAGTTTCAACCCCAAGTCACCGATGTAATAAGGAAAGAGACAAGAAAGTAAAAGGCAAGAGGGACAAGACAAGGCAAAAGTTAGTTAAAAACTCGCCATATTAATTCCACAGAAACGAAAATCACAATAACCAACAGCAAACGCTTAAAATCATACCGGCATTAACAAAAACGCGCGGCGATTTTTTCACCAAATAACGCAGAAAATCGCGACTTTTTCTGGTAAAACGCGGCCAAAAAAACGTGTTTTTTTTTAACCCTAATTTTTTCACTTTTAAAACGAGAATCAGTTTCAATACATTCATTTCGCGCGACCAGGGCTAAGTAAAAACGCCAGGGCTGAGTAAAAACGACGGCGGTTGGAGTGAAAAAACAAGGGCAAAGGAAAAACGCGACGGACAGAGAAAAAACGCGACGCGGACAGAGAGAAAACGCGACGGCGGCGGCGAAAGCAAAATCTTTGTTCCACTTCCAGCTCCAGGTAAACCCGCGCGACCATGGACTATAAAAATTTCTTTCAATTTCTCTTATTTTTTAATATTATAATTTATTAAGTTTATCTATTAAATTTTAATGAAAAAAACTACTAAATTTCAATAATTCTTTTCATTTTTTTTTTTAAATTTATAATATTAATGAAACAAATTTATCATAAATTATTAAATATTAATGAAACAAATCTATAATAATTCTTTTCTTTTTTTTCTAAAATTTATAATATTTATTAAATTATTATTTTATATTCAATGTTCAATATTGTATAAATTTTAACAATTTCTTTAAATTTTAGTTAATTTATTTTTATGTTGTAAATTTATAATAATTTTTATTTTTTATATTTTATATTGTATAAATTTATAATAAATTTTAATATGTTATATTATATAAATTTTAAGAATATGTTTAAATTTTAATAAATATTTTTCAAATTATTTATTCCTTATTTAAATATTTTTATTGAAAGGAAAACAACATTATTAAAATTTAAAATTATATCTAAAATTTTAATAATATGTTTAAATTTAAAACATTATTAAAAATTAAATTTACATTTAAATTTTTTTTTTTATCATAACAAGTAAACATTATATTTTTAAATTATTTGAAAATGATTTAAACTTATATACTTATAGACTTCAGTTAAAACTTAAAATTTTGATAATGCTCGAGCCTATAGAGAAATTTGAATATGAATTTGATAATCATTCATGTTTATAGTTTCTCTTCAAAATCAACTGCTGCATGCTGATTTATTCAACTTCACTTTTTATCTCTTAAATTTTATCTTGTCTCTTTTTTGCTAGGTCTCTTGCTAAAAGAATATGGCTTCTACATGTAAAAAGGGTGGTGGCAAACCAAGAGATCCTTTCTGGAAACATGGAACACCAGGTGCAACACGAGGAGAGGTTATGTGCAATCATTGCCTCGAGACTTATTCCGGTGGCATAAACCGGCTGAAATACCACCTTGCACGAATCATTTGTCGAGATGTTGAACCATGTAAAGAGGCACCTGCAGAGGTTGAGATGGAGGCCAAAACAGTCCTTGCAACATATGACGAAAGGAAAGAAAGTAAAAAGAGAGCAGCACAGGCAATGGCAGCCCCATATGCAGATTTCAGTTCTACAGGGTCACAAAGGGCTATGGGAAGCTCTTCTCTTGGGCCACGGATACGAGGATTAGGATCTGGAAGTGTGGGCAGCATCGCTTCTGGTTTTTTTGTTCCACGTAATACTCCTGGTGCACAACCTTCATTGGAAGGTACTTCTTGGAATAGAGACTTGCAAAATGAGGCAAAGTTGGCATGTGCTAAATTTTGGTACTACAACAATATTCCATTCAATGTTGCTTCTAGCCCTTATTGGGAAGAGTTGGTCACTGCATTGACTGTGGCAGGTAAGGGGTTCAAGGCCCCAAGTTGTTATGAGTTGAGTGGGCCATTATTGCAGAATGAGGTCCAAAACACACACAACCTAGTGGAGGAACAGAGGAGAAATTGGGAAAAGAATGGTTGCACCATTATATCTGATGGGTGGACAGATGGCAGAAATAGGACACTCATCAACCTTCTAGTGGCTTCAGGGGGACAATTGGTATTTCTAAAATCAGTTGATGCCTCCAATGAAACAAAAAATGCAGAGACCTTGTGCAATATGTTGGATGAGGTGGTGATGGAAGTGGGAGTTCAAAATGTAATTCAAATTGTGACTGATAATGCAGCTGCATATGTGGAAGCCGGTAAACTTCTAATGGCGAGGCATCCCACATTATTTTGGAGCCCTTGTGCTGCCCACTGTCTTGACTTGCTCCTTGAGGACATAGGGAAAATAAGTTGGGTGAAGAATGTGGTTGAAGATGGAAGGAATATCACAAAGCACATCTACAATCACACATGGGTCCTAAGTCTCATGAGAGAGCACACTGATGGTAAGGATCTCGTGCGATCAGGAGTCACACGCTTTGCCACCAATTTTCTCACCTTGCAGAGCATTTTAGCTACATTGCCCAACCTCAAGCGCATGTTTGTGAGTGAAAAATGGCTTGAGAGTCCTTATTCCAAGAAGCCTGAAGCAGATAAGGTCAAGAAGACCATTTTTGATGATAGATTTGCCAAACAAATGGAGGAGATCATCAAAGTAAGTTTTCAAACATTTATTGATGATTTATTTTATTTCTTTATAATATTATAGCTTGCTGATTTTGTTAATTTTTTTATATTTTAGGTGTCAGAACCGTTGGTTAGAGTTCTACGATTGGTGGGTGGGGATAAAAGCCCCATGGGGTATCTATATGAGGCCATGGATAAGGCCAAAGAGGCAATTCAACATTTATATGGGTCAAACAAGACCAAATATGAACCCATATGGCGCATAATAGATCGGAGGTGGAACCGACAACTCCACCAACATATTCATGCTGCTGCCTACTTTTTGAACCCCAAGTTTTATTTCTCTCCTACTTTCAGAGCAGATACAGAGGTTAGAGTTGGCCTCAATACATGTATTGAAAGATTGGTTAGTAGTGATGACCTTCGAGATCTCATACTTGATGAGATACAGAGCTATAAGAGGGCCGAAGGGCCATTGTTTTCTTCCAAGGATTGCATTCGTAGGAGAGACACTCTACAGCCAGGTAACAAATTTATGTGTTTCAGTTTAATATTATTTTACTATTTATGACATTATGTTAATGATTAAGTTTATTAAATCCTTACTAAGTTATAAATGGTTATCATTGCAGATTTGTGGTGGGAAGATTATGGTGCCACAACGCCTAATCTTCAAAAGGTTGCCATTCGTATTTTATCTCAGCCTTGTAGTGCATCTGGTTGTGAGCGCAACTGGAGTGTCTTTGAGGCCATTCATACAAAGAAGCGCAATCGGTTGACTCAAAAGCGTTTGAATGACCTTGTCTACGTGCGCTACAACCTTCGGTTGCATGAGAAGAAGGTACAAGGGTTGAGTTCACATGAAGCACTTGACCTTGATGACATTGATCCATACTCAGATTGGGTTGCTGAGCCTGATGAGGTCAATGTGGAACCATGGATAAGTGATGATGAGTTCGCTGAGATGGAGAGGGAGGCAGATGCAGCTGAATGGGAAGCAGAGGTGGCAGCCTATGAGGAGGAAGAAGGCGAGCTTGGTCAACCAATAGAGGCTGTTTCTTCACACACACAATTTGATCCTATCCCTATGGATGAGGCACTTGTTGGGGCACCTGTTGGGGCACCTGTTGAGGCTTCTATTGAGGACATTGCACCTATACTATCTACTTCAGTACCACCCACACAGCAGCGACAAAAACTTTTGAGTTTCAGTCGTAGAAGAAATTTAGGATAGATAATTTTTATTGATACTGAAACTTGAAGTTGATATGTATTGAGAAGTCGAACTTGTTTTTTGGTCTATGATACATTGATGATTGATACGTATTAAGGTTTTAAACTCTAATTTTGATTTATAGATGATGAAATCAGTAAATACATTGATGATTGATATGTATTAAACTCTAATTTTGATTTATATATGATGGAATCAGTAATATGTTCTAAAAATTCAGTTTATATGTGTGGTTTTTAAGAATATTTTAAAAAATTGTGTATTTTCAAATGTTCGATAAATTTGCCGAGTTATTGCCGAGTTTTTCCCCGAGTTTTTGTCGAGTCCCGAGTTCTAAAATTTTTTGGGTCTGCCGAGTTATTGCCGAGTCCAAGTTTTTCAACTATGGGCAAACATAAAAATGAAAACCCACCCTGGCTAAAGACCTGCTGTGTTAGCTTCAACCTCTGGGAGTCAAAGATTTAATTCACATGTCAATTAAAACATCATTGTCCCTTACATCTACACAAGAAGCAAACAAGTTAAAAAAAAAGTGATCCTGATGCAAGTGTCCCTCCATTTGGTCTTCGAGAACCCCTGAAAACATGGGTTACCCTGTTTGATTGAGCCCATAGGTGAAAAATGGGTAACAGGTACATCTGTCAACTCAATAGGCCTCATAAAAAATGCTAGTCTGACCTTACATGCCTGCCCTACTTTCTCTATTCCATAAGACACATATGTAATAGATTTGCCTCCCTATTTTGGCCTTTGCTTATCAAGAGAATTTATAGCCAAGATAGGAGGTTATCTCTCATCCGATTGGTCTCACATAATTTTCTGCACAAGGTATGGAACAAAAGTAAACATAAAGTTTGAATTACTTGCAAAGGATATCATCGAACCTTATACACCTAGTATGATGAATGCAAATTGTGTCATTTTTGACCAAGATGATCATGCTGCTCCTGTTTCACATACGTCCACTGCTGGAATTCCTGATATCCTTTTAGATGAATGGGCTGAAAGTAGTACTCATCACACTGGAAGTGATTTAGTGTTAGATTTTGGTATGGGTAACTACATGTTTCAAGAGGCTAGTTTAGTTATGCCAAATTTGGTGAAATTGACAGAGGCTGATTTTGAACAGTAGAATGAAGTTTGGCATATGTTTTTTGACAGTTCAAGGAGAAAACAAGGGGCTGGTGGAGGCGCAATGTCGGTTTTGCCTAAAGGTGAAAAGTATTATGTCACTTTCAGGTTCAGTTTCTCATGTACAAATAACACAGTAGAGTACGAAGGCCTTATTCAAGGTTTGGAATGGGCAAGGAAGCGTGGTATCAAGTGTTTGAAGGTGTATGGTGACAGTGAGTTGGTAGTAAATCAAGTCTGGGGCTTGAATGCTGTTAAAAATGATGTTCTCAAGTCTTATAGACACAGAGTTTGGGATCTCCTTGAGGACTTTGATGCTTTTAATATACTTGCCATCCCAAGACATAAAAACCAGCATGCAGATAGGTTAGTAGCTGTGGGAGCTCAGTACGATATTCCAAACAACATTAAAATAGGTTGTGACCAGCAACACATTAAGATTGTTATCAGACCTTTAATACCTAACAACAATGTTAATTGGCAAGTTTTCAAAAATGATGAACAGATTTTGTAGTTCTTGTTTGAAGAGGATGTTTTTGCCAGTTCAAATCAACAGAGATATAAAGAGCAATTTGGGGATCAAGTGTTGCAATTGAAGAATAATAAGTTGCCTAAGGGATTAGTCACTTTGGAAAGTGTTTTCAATTCAGATGACCAAGTTAAAATAGGTAAAGCTAACTTGCTGGTACAACAGAATCAATATGAAGATTTGGAGATTGCACCTGGAAAAAACCTTAAAATTGGTAAAGTAAATTTTGCTGATGAGAAACAATTTTTTCTTCATCTATTCCAAGAGTTCAGCGATATCTTTGCATGGGAATATAGAGATTTAAAAGGTTTTGACCCACAGCTCGCACAACATACCATAGAGCTAGAGCCAACAACCAAGCCTGTTAGACAAAAACAAAGGCCAGTCAATCCCAGATTGGAGCCATTAATGCAAAAGGAGGTTTTTAGGCTGATAGAGAGCAAAATAATTTTTCCCATTAAACACACCAGTTGGGTTGCGAATCTAGTTCCTATAAGAAAGAAGAATGGAGAGTTAAGGCTGTGTGTGGATTTCAGAGACTTGAATAGAGTCTCGCTGAAAGATAGGCATCCTCTCCCATCAATGGAACAAATTTTGCAACATGTATCAGGAGCTGAACGGTTTTCCTTGCTGGACAGATATTCTGGATATAACCAGATTTTGGTGAAGGGAGATGACCAATTCAAGACAACATTTACTACAAAATGGGGTACAATGGCATACAAAAGAATGCCATTTGGATTGTCTAACGCAGGAGAAAAATTTCAGAAGGCAATGGAAATGGCCTTCAACAATTTAATGTACAAGTTTGTTTTGGTATACCTTGATGATATTACCGTCTACTCCAAGAAGGTGATAGATCATATTGACCATCTAAAGCAAATTTTTGAGCGCTGCTGGGAGTTTGGTATTTCATTGAATCCCAAGAAGTGTATTTTTTCTGTCCATGAGCGTAAGCTACTTGGTTATGTGGTATCAAAAGAAGGGATCACAGTAGACCCTGAATGGGTCGCAACAATTTTGGAATTGCCCTTACCTCAACATAAGAAAGGGCTTCAGAGTTTCATTGGCCGGATTAATTTTGTTAGAAGATTTCTGCCTGACATTGCAGCATTGCTTAAGCCACTAACATATATGGTCAAGAAAAACGTTGTTTTTACTTGGACTAAAGAGGCAAAAAATAGTTTTCAGGACATTAAGGAAGCTCTAGCAGCAGCCCCTGTATTGGTAAATCCTAATTTTAGTAGGGATTTTATTCTTTACGCATATGGAGGACTTGAAGTCATTTCTGCTATGCTAGTACAATAGAACTTAAAAGGATTGGAACAACCAATCACCTTTTTTAGTAAAGGCCTTGAAGACTACGAACAAAGGTATAGTTTTGTCGAAAGACATGTACTTGTTGTTATTAAAAGTCTTAAAAAATTCAGACACTTGCTGTCATATAATAAGGTGTTTTTGCGAGTAGTTCATCCAAGTGTTAAGGAATTCTTATTAAGTAAGGACTTGAATGAAAAGCGGGCTGGCTGGATAACAAAGGTAATGGAGTATGATGTCAAAATTCAAGTGACTAAATTAGTCAGGGGTAAGGGGCTTTGTGAGAAGCTGAGTGGTGAAGAAGCTTTA
>VDFB02243198.1:28263-66475 GCA_007258455.2 Sequoia sempervirens | reverse complement strand
TCCATCCCAAGTAAGCCACACAACCCATCCAAAATTTAAATCAACCATCTCTCTTGGCACAATTTCCCTTGATCCATCAAATAGTTGTAGATTTCTATTTTATGGTATAAGTAATTTTTTATTAGGAAAGAATAACCATTTTCCAATGGAGACATTATTTTTTTTTATAGACATTAGAAAGATAGCTCTAAACATTTGGTATTTATTTTTTTGGTATTTAAATATATTTTCCTAAATGTCAATTATATTAGTTTGAAACATTTTTCAAATTGATACTTTAAATAATTTATAAAATATGGTACCATTTTTTATGATACATGGACTCTAATTTTATATGTTTTGATATCTAACTGGTAGATGAATATTGCATTATTGCAAATAGATTTTTTTAAAGTAAACCCTTCCTTAATCAACTAAAAAAAATGGACTTATAAGTCTTGGAGAGATGACATCCTAAAACATCTTAGGTGGCCTCATCTCTTTCTCTTTATGATTTTTTCTCTAAAACAGTTTAAAAAAAGTGAAAAATGGTATGTGGACTAAAAATGATTATGCCCTTGGAATCATTGGTTTTGTAATATTGAAAGAGAATATTTGTGAAATATCATATATTAATTCATAGATTACTTATCCATGGATAGTCTAGACTAGAATTTGAAAGATGTGTAATGTTAAGAATCACTTTCCATTACCTATATATCTCGTTATGGATATTATTGTGCCACTTTGTGATTGTGATAACCTACCATATGATGATGATGCAAAGAGTAGCTTGATTATTTGGTTTATCTTGATAGTTGTAATGATATTGGAGTTTCTCTTTATGCTTCTTCTCCTCATAAAAACACATCCATTAATATTTTTTTACCTTTTATAACTATTAATCTAGATTTAGAGGCTTCATCTTGTTTCTCTTCAAGATCTTCTCCCTAGGTTTATGAATCTTCCATGCCAATATTGAGATATTAATCTTTAGATGATTATATTCAAACATATTTTTATGGAAGTATCATCATGGTATGGTTTATATATTTGGTTGACATAAATTCAGATTTCATCTCTATCAAAGATTATTTTGATTTGTTCTTTGTAGTGGGTACATATTATTCTTCCAAATTTAGGACTACTCGATAGGTATCTTAGGGTTGTTTTATGAGTAACATATTGCATACTTGAAGGGAAAATTGGGGATATTCATATCCCTTATGATGAGAAGCCAATAATAGTTATTTTCCCATCACATTTGTATTTAAATCTTCTTCTTCATTTATTTTCACATTGTCTTTGATTATCACCTTTTTCATTGATTAGGCTTTGTTAGCAAGAAGTCTCATACTAAGTTATCTTCTATCTTCTAATTATTCATCCTTTCTACTTCTTACTAGTGAATATATCTTACATACTCATTTATAATATGGGAAATGACCCTTATATGGTATCCCTAAAGTACATTATATCTTCTTCATTTTATATTCCAAAATATTCTTTCTAGTTAGTTATTATAAACCTTTGTACTAGTGCATGTCTATATATTTTTCCTAACACCATCCCCTCTTCAAAACCATGAATTTTCCTCAAGTAAAATTTTCCTAGCATATTGATGGTACTATTTTTGTCTTGCTCCATTAACATAAAAATATAGGCTTGTAGGCAGTGTATTCTTTTCTTGGTCAAACTTCTACCCATTTAGTTTGATAGTCAACTCTAGTAATAATGAACCTTTTTATAGATAGTTTTGTCAAAGGGTAAATAAGGCCAATGAAATAAATTGACCACTTTTCAAAGGGAATTTAGGCAAAGTTTGGTTGGAGATACATATCATCATGTTTTGTAGGACACTTGGTTCTTTGTAAAATATTATATTTCCTACCATACTCTTTGTTGTCCTTTTATATACTAGGCCACCATAATCCAAATAATAGAATACTTAAAGTTGTAGCATCCCCATAGTTATGTCCACTAGCTATTCACCCTTGTGCTTCCCTAAAATTCAACTTTCTTTCATACTCATAGATGTGTTACCCCTTAAAATTTTACTTCAAGAAATTTTGTATCCTTTTGTGATAACTCCTGCAAATCGTGGCCCCATCAAAATTCATAACTATTGTGGTCTTATTAAATTCCTGAACCAAGTCACTAAGTTTTAAGTTTTAGGAACCACCAGGTGATCTTTGTAAACCTTTGGAAAATATTTTTTGTGTTATTGTGATATCGGAAGTTCTGGAAACTTTGAAACTATCGAATTATGGTTACAAGGTTCTAGTTTGTAGGAACGGGCCGACCTTTGTCGAATGTGTTGTTTACGAAGTGTTAGTGAATTTAATAAAGTGTACAATGCCTTTAAGGAATGTTTTCTCTAAATTCTCAGGATGACAATGAAAATTTAAATGTAGTCTTTAAAGATCTCCATAAAAGGTAGCTCTTTAATAAGGAAGTTGGCAAAACTGTTTGACATATTTTGCTTAGCGTATAAATAAATTTTTTCCCCACCAAAGTTAAATAGGTTTGCATGGAAAGAAAGGTAGCAATGTTTTTGATTTCAGAGTCTTCCCAAATGGTACTTCTATGTCATGCCATGGAATGGGAAGATGAAATGGTTCATGTGCTCCAACTTGATGTGAATTGGCCTAAAGAAGAAAAAATCAACATTATCTCTCAGTTGAGTTCACTGGCTTGGGAGGAGAAAACCAGCTATGTCAAGTACTGCAAGACTATCCAAGTTTTAGATGAAGAAGAGGAATGTGTTGAATTCCATAATTTGGTTATGGAGATGCAATTGGAGTTGTATAGATTTTTGGCTCCATCGATGGTTTAGTGACATGCATGGAATATTTATGTGATAGGGAATAGTAATGTCTTTCTTTAAAAATGGATATCATTAGTCATTTTCAAGACCGTTACTTTTTGCAATGTAATAGCTTTAGATGTACATATATATATAAGCCTTTAGGTTAATAATGGGGATATCTCTTTTGATGGGTAACAAGGGAACTGCAGGGTAGTTTCAATTTTCACATGGTCGCTACAACAATTGAGTCTTTGAACTCATATTTTGTATTGTGGAAATAAGGAAATATGACTAAATCTCTGAGTTTAATAATATTTTCTTGATTACAAATATCTTTGTACCTTTGTGGTCATTATTCTATATGATATCTTGTTGTTCTAGATTGTGTTGATGATTTGTTTTCTGAATCTATGAATTTGATGATAAATCATCTCTAAGAATGATCTCTTGTTCACCTTTTCTCATTTACCGATTGGGGTTGTGGAGTATGTGAACTTTGAGTCATTTAATCTGTAGCCTCTTCATTTTAGTTCTAAACATTTGCATCTATTTCATGGCTATGAATGGATTTTAGTATACCTTTCCTTCTTTTTAGTTAAAAGCACACCCAATATTTTCTATTCATTGCAAATTATTCAAAGGTAGCTATGCCTTGTAAAATAAGAAGAGAGCACTTGCAACTATCATTGCAAGTGACTCAACTGTTAGTACTATTTGTTCTTCTTGTTGGGCATTCTAAGTCATTTTCTTTCATTCATTTTTGAAGGGAAAATTTGTCAACTAACAAGATGACTCTCTGGAGTACGTCATCTTTCCCTTTCTTATATAGGGCTCCTTTGACTAGGGTAAATGGTAATGATTTTCTTAGTATTATTTTTTTTCTTAGGTGTTCATGTGTAGAAGGTATGTTCTGGTAGAAAGTAATTGAACAACATCATTTAGTTCATCTTATTCTACTATTATCCAAAAAGGGTATGTGTCAAGTAGGTCCTCCTCATTAACTTCATTGGGTTTCTCTCATGTATCAATCCTAGATAAATATTTGTGACATTGAGTATGTTTCTCTATTTTTACCATTACAATAAAATTAAACTCTTGTACAACAATAAGACCCTTCGACATATACAAGTGTGTACCACTAGTTTGTTTAAGAGAAATATTTGTGGTTTATGATCACTATAGAATATAAATAGGGTAGATAATTGATAGTGCTAATTTTTTTTGAGTGAATATACCATTTCTAGGGGTTCTTTCTTAATGTTGATATAGTTTATTTCTTCCTTGGATAGTTTCCTATTGGTGAATTCTATTAGTTGATCCTTGTTTCCTATAGGTTGGGCTAATATTGCACCTATAGATATTTTGAATGCATTTACATGAAAATGAAAGGGTGCTAACTAGTATAGAAAAATGGGAATGGATGCTTTGGCTATCTCTATTTGAGGATTTCAAAATATTTTTGACATTATTTTCCCATATGTTCATCTTATTGGCCATGTTTTTATGTTCTTCTAGGGGATAGCTATATTATCATATCCTTTGATGAATTTATGGTGGTATTTGATGCAGCCTAAGAATGTATTAACCTTTGGGGAAGATTTTGGTGGAGGTATTGTTAGGATTAGATCCACATTAATCATATTAATCATTAATCATTTTTTATGGATAATGTGTGTTAGCAGTGTGCCAAAAGGTACAACAAAAATGTATTTCTTGAGATTCAATAAAATTTCCATACTCCTAAATCTCTCAAATGTATTCAAAAGGGCCTAAATTTGATTCTTGACTAACCCATTTATGGTACATTCATTTAGGTAAGATTCTAAGAAAACATGTATGAATTCTTTGAATTTATTGACCATGATCCTACTAAAGTCTATTGGTGCATTTAAAGGCCAAAGGGAATGATTGTATACATAAATGGTATCCATTCTTGGGAAAACATTGTTCTAGCTTGATCCTCCTCCTAGATCTAGACTTGATGGTATCTAAATAATTTTTCAATAAATGAGTACATTTCTTTGCTAGTTGTGAATTCCAATATTTCTTTAGTAAATGGGGTAGGAAATGGGTTGTGTACAAATGCATTATTGAGTTCCAAAAAAATTATGCATATCTAGATTTCTCCAATTTAATTATTATGTACCATCATTAATATCATCCATTGAAAGTCTTTACTAGTTTAATAATGCTTGATGCTTGCATCTTATCTATTTATACCTTAAAAAATTTCTTCAATTTGGGTTTAAGGTGGTAAGGCCCTTTCCAATGAGGTTTGGTTCCTTCCTTTAACTAGATATTTATTACCACATCTTCTCATTTTATACCTTTCATTTTTGTATTTTAATTTTCATGGAAATAGTTCTTTACATTCTATATATACTTTAGTAATTGATGCTACTAGAGTGAATCATCACAATATTCTCCAAGTTTAGACAATTTTTGGTTTCCTTTGTGATCTATATGTTTTATTCTCATAATTCTAGGAGTTTTTTATACTATTGTGCTTTATATATTGTTGGTTTAGTTGTACTTCCATCTCTCCTCTTACCTTCATTTCAAGTTTTCGGTTTGGCTCATCTTCCTCCTTCTATATGGTGTACTATTAATTGTATATTAGTTTTGTATAGTTATGCATCCATTCGATTTGTTTTCACATTCCTCAGGTTTCATGGCCCGGTGGTACTTCTCGTTGTTGAGGGTATGTGTATTCTAGAATTATGGTGAACATAATCTTCTTAATTTTTCATAGTGTGTTAGAAATGTGTTTTTGCTCATACCAAAAGGAAAATGTATGTATGAAATCATGTTGAACTTCTTCCAAATTTTTAGTTTCTACTATACTCTCCTAATTCATGCATCAATTTTGTGTCACCAATATTAGTGTCTAATAAAGTAGTTGTATCCAAGAGGAATTACTATATTCCTTATGTTTTTTCCATGTAATTACATAACTATGGAGATGGTCCCTTGTACACTATTCAACTAGAAGTTTTCCTACCCTTCACAAGGATCATAGACTAAGGAACCCTCAAGTATGTCATCTAAGTTTCTAGTGTTGTGACCCACATAAGAAAATAAATACAAATTTATCTTTTTCTAACTAAGTATGGCCAATCTAACTAGATACATAATTTAGATCATGGTGAACCAACTAAAGAAATTAGAGGATTTTGCATTACTTTAGAAAAAGTCTCGAAGAAATCAAACACTTCCTTAAGAAGGGAAGTCATATATTCAAACACCTCTATGTGAACTTGGAAACCACATTGACCTAAGGTTTAACCCAAAATTGACTTTTTGACCAACTTCTTTGACTTTTCTTAAAGTAAATCATTAAATCATGAGTTGCTATCAAACTTGATTAACTTTATGTAATGATATTGAATATTTTCTTGATTCTTATTATCCTCCTACAAGTATACCAATCAATTTTTTAGCTTCTATGTGTGTTAATTTCTAGAATCAAATCTTTTATCTTCTTTAGCATTGAGTTAATATTGTGATCTTTAATGCCAACATTAAGATGTTCATATCTATATGTTTATATTCAAACATCTTGTGTAGAAATATCATCATGGGATGGCTACTATAGTCTAATACCATACAAGAATATTTTACCTATTTCAATTAGTACTTTGAGTGATATTTGGTAGCATGTACCTAATTTGTTTTAAAATAAATTAGTTTACATATTTGTTAGGGTTGTTTTATGATCCTATCTTGCAAAATTGGAGAAAACACTTGAGTATATTCAAATCGTTCATGATGACAAAAAATCATACTTTTTGTACCATCACCTTTCTATTTAGATATTCTTGTTCATTTATTTCCACATGGTCTTAGATTCTTAGTTTTTTCTTGAATAGTCTTCTACATAATTTTATTGTATCAAACTTTGATATTGACATGGTAACACTTGAGAAAAGTTCAAATAAAATAATTTATTATTATATTTATTCCCTCATATTAATATCCAAAATGGGATGAAATCCTACATAAACCAATTGTTTTGAACTTCTTCCTTAGGTTAGGAACATTGTTTGGTATACTTGGATAATCATCATAATCCTTTTTCTTGAATCCACCATCACTATAGGAGATTATATATTATGGGGGAATGCATATTTTTTTCTTTTGTCCTAAGGGAACATCTATTTATTTATTGTTTGATTTTCAACAATGATTAACAATTTTTCTTGAAGGTATTTTTAACTCTTATTTGAGAGAAATAGAAATCGAATGTGATTAATTTCTCACAATATTGAGGAAATAAGAGGTAAAAATATAAGTAGAAGGAAATCAAACTATCCAAATAAGTGGTGAATGTAGAAAAGAATATGATAAATATAATGAGAAATATAATCATCTTCAATGGTTGAGGTGGGTTCTCTAGGTATACTAGGCTACAAAATAATGAAAACTTAGTTGAGGTGAAAGTTTCTATCAAATATAGTTGATATTATCATGGTGTGATGGTTTGTAGGTCAAATTTTTGTTCTTTCCACCAAGGTTCAAACCCTGTTGGGGTTGTATTGGTGAATGGTTGTATTCCGGTTCATAGCTCCAGTCAAAAGCGTTTACTCCTTGAATTAAAAGAAAAAAGTTCCTATTGAAAATGGAGTTCTCGTTCTTATAGTACCCAAGAATACACAACCTTACCCTCAAGCCAAAAGCTATTGAAATTTTTAGCCAAATAAAAAGTGATGCATACAAAATTTTAATCAAAATCTATTTCTAGTTGTGAATATTTACACATGTTTTACTATAATTTTGCATGAGGAGAGAGGAATTTTTATTTTTTATTGAAGAGATCAATTAATTATAATTTGGGAAAAATATAAACATAAAAATATATTAAAAATAAATCTACTTGATTTTTTTTATTAGTCAACTCTACCAAAAAATTATTCAATTTCCACACAACAAGAAAAAAAAACTCCTTGACACCAATGGTGGTACACATCATAGGACATGTTTGTGGTGACTGAACCTAATTTTCTAACATGAAAGATCTTACATAAACCCTAAAGTGGGCATGCCAACACATTAAATCTATATATGTTCTACTTGCTTGGAGGACCTTAAGGACATTGGATGCTTTTATTTTTAAGGAGTTTTACTCCACTTTTGCTAGTCAATTCTTGTTCCATTTAGAGGGAGAGAGGTAGATCCATGCACATTCCCACCTTCAAAGACTTGTAAATATTGCTATCTCCTAGAATGACCAATGAGGAAGAAGAGTTGGATTCTTCCAAGGGAGGTGAAGAAGAGGCTATACAATAACGTTTTGGATTTGTATTAGACATGGTCACTTGAACTTGACCATACACCTTAACCATAGAGGGGGATCTGAGCTAGATAAATTCTCCAAGGAGTGGAAGTGAAAGCATTTGCATTCTTCTCATAACAAGAAATGTTGTAGTGTCAGGATTCAACCCAATCCCACCAAAAGGGTTTTCTACATAATGCATTGGATTGCACTCCAATGTGTCTTCTTCTACATTATGCAGTAGCATAATCTATAGAAAAAGAAATTGTATTTGAAAGCTATATTTTCATAATCTATTGGCTGGCACCACAATGCTTATCTCAATATTTTAGAAAAAATTCTACAAGAAGAGCTTTTGAGAAATCCATCTCTACACACACACATGAAAAGGTCTAATTTTTATAGTTGATTGTTTCTTTTGAAATATTGTAATATTTCCCTAAACCATTACCAATCACCCTCAAGAAATCTATTTCCCAAAATTATAGAGAGAGGTAAGGTAAAAAAAACCCATAAGAATGGTGTAGAAAATTTCTCTATTTGAGGATCAAATTAGAGACACCAAGGTTTCATACATAAAAGATCACCTTGGGAGAACCACAATGCAGTATTGAGAATTGATTCTTTTGCTTTCATAGATTCAAATTCTTGGATGAAAAACCCCTTTGCACATGGGTAGATGCTAATTTCATCCTCCAAATAATCCCTCCAATTCACATCTATCTATGAGTGTAGACCACAAATTTTAGGCCAAACCTTTTTTAAATATGTATATTAGAGCATGATCCTATAAAAATTCTAATTTTTCATAGGTGAAGTTGTCTAGATAGATCTCAAGGGTAAAAATTATGTGGTGAACAATAAAGGGGGATTGAGAGAAGTATCACCATGAGTCACAAGTAGTTTTTTTGTAATTTTGGGTTAGTCAAGGCCTTCCTCCATAATAAAGGATGGGTGCAAAGCTAAAGTTTCTATAAAACTCTACCTTGAAGGGTTTTTTTCCAATGGAACCCCTCATATTTGTATTTCCCTTATCACAAGCATCCCCATCAGCTTCGAATCCCTTGCAACCATATAACACAAGAAGAATGCCCTCATCCCATAAGATCAAATTCTAACCTAGAGAAAAACTTCCCCCATTGCAAGCACAACCTTGTTGATCCTTGTCATGCTTGTGCAAGTCATCACCTCTGATGAAATAGAGTGAGTGTAGGAGGATTGAATATTTTTGTAACATCTTGGATTTTTTTCTCCTTATGATTATTATGTTCATATAAAAGATGAATTTCATAAGCGAAAGAATAAAAAAAATAATGAGACATAAGAAAAAAATTATCCTACTTGGAAATTGTTCTTTATGAAGTTTTCAAAAGGGAAGGAAAATAGTTTTCAAAAATAATAAAAAATAAAAAATAAAGTGTATCCTATTCAATGAAAAAAACTAGTGAAATACATATAAAAATAAATTTTAAGTGTTGTAAACTAATATAATTATTATTAACAATTAAAAAATATTGAAGGGTTAATTTGGTTAGTTAATTTATTTATTTAGGTGTATTATGATTAGTTTAGAGAAATTTGAGTATTATTTTTAATACAAATTAGCTGGATGAATTTAGAGAAATTATAATTTAGACTAGAATTATGAGAAAATAAATATAAATTATATTTGAAAATATCTTAGATAATGTGTACAACCATGAGATTAAAGAATTCCTTAGTTAGGGTGTGAGGGCCTTGGCTCGATTGGCTAATACATATTATTGTAGGAAAGAGGTCATAAGTTCTAGCCTCCCCCCATATTGATGGTAGACAATGACATGTCATTCCAACATCACTTGTCATGTGATTTTATTACCAAGAACACTATATTTTATAGGGGGCTACTAGATGAATACATGTTTAAAAAAATCTTAGTGAGATCATTTGAGAATGTAAATATTTGGATGAAATTATATTAGACTAAATTTACCTCTATAAATGTATATTTAGATGTATTTACCAAGTCTTAGGTTATTTTAAAATGAATGAGTTCCAATATTTTAATACAATAAACAAGTAAATAATTTGTTAAAACTAAAATATTAATTTAAAAAACATAAGATGTTTTTTTGGATGTGACTTTGGTGAAGTTTAAATTTGTAGGATGGTAAAAAGATAGGAAAATGATTAAAGAATACATATTAGAAAAAGGAGATGGCACAAATGTAAGCAAGCAGGTAAATATATGATATATGCACAATTATGTTACTTGCAGGAGTTGTTATGTTTCTTCCTTGACAATGAATACATGTATTATCATGTAACCTATAATGATACCATTTAAAGTCATATCTATTTCTTTCCTCTGAAGTTAAATCATGCTTTCGAAAAAATAATTGATAAACCATGAATTAGATGAGGAAATGAAGTGGTGTCCTCCAAGGGCTACTTCCCTTGATATGGTTGTCTACCTACTATTGAATGTGGTGACAAGCAAATGCTTATGAATGTCTTAACTATGATACATCATTTTTTAAGTCTAATTATTTTCTTCTATATAATAAAAATTATTACATTAATTCCTATCATATAAACCACAATATTATAGTAGTATTTCTTCTAGTTAAACTCCTTATTGTATTTTATAGGCCACTTGAATAACATAGTGCCACTTGTAAATTGAAATGATTACCACAATATTTGGTCTCTTAAAAAATGTTTGACATAAGTTTGAGAAATATATATAAAACTAGATCTAGAATATTTAAGTGACCAAATATTTTTGACCCAATTTCTCGCACATGCCCCTACAAATGCAATCCTTATGGAACGTACTCCAAACCCTAACTAGAAACATTTTAAGGAATTGTCTTCATTAGATTGGTCATTATATGATTTTAAATTTGAATTACTAGCTATTTTTCATTTAACTATTTAGGATTATGGTTAATTTAGAAAGGAAATAATAAAATTTGAGCAAATATGTGATCATAATATATTCAAACCCTTATTTATTCATCTCAATTTATAAGTCTAAAAATATTCTTTTATTCAATAAAGATTAGAATACATTTAACAAGGATTGTTATTTTTATTTATGTTTATTCCTAGTTATAAGTTTAATTACATTTAATATCTGTTGAAAATATTAAATATATATATATATGAGTAGATTAAATATTACATATATATAAGAGTATATTTAATTTGGATCTCTTAGGGCATCTACATTTCCAATACTTGCCTCCCTTTAGGTAATAAGTTTAATCTGGTCCGATAAGAAGTTACATGCCTCGTTGTATTTTATTATCTAGTCGAATAACATAGTGCCGCGTGTAAAGTGAAACGGTTACCATTTGGAAACGTCTGGAACATATTTGAGCAATATATATACACCTCAATCTGGCATTTTTGAATTAACAAGAGAGATCGTGAAGCCTTTTCTATCATAGATTGATTGATTTGGTGTGTGTTACCAAATGTCTATCCTTCCACCTTCTCCCAGCATATCTGATCGTTTAGCTCTTTTCAAGCAGAAACTTTTGAAGCGGGCCGAAGTTCAGTATATGGATGAGTTGAAAAGAGCGGAGACGAATATGGATTGTAAGGAAACTCCTGATGCTCATATCTTCAAATCTGATTCTGAAGCTTTATTGAAGCATAAAGTTTCGAAGCAGCTCTTAGTTAACCATATGGATGAGTTGAAAAGAGCCCAGATAAACATGGATTGCAAGGAAACTCCTGATGCTTATATCTTCAAGGCCGACCTTCCTGGTATTCATTTATTAACTGTTTGATTGACGATTTTTGCTTGAACAAATTTTCCCTTTTTATCATTGTTGTTCTTGCAGGGTTAAAGAAAGAGGAGATGAAAATAGAAGTGTTAGACGGTCGAATTCTTCAAATAAGCGGAGAACGCGGGAAAGAAGAGGAGGTGCAGGAGGAGAAATATCACTGTGTTGAACGGTGGAGAGGGAGCTTCAAGAAGCTTATCAGGCTACCTGAGAATGCAAATCTGGATGAGGTGAAAGCTAGCATGGAGAATGGAGTTCTGACTGTGACAGTGCCCAAGCACCCTCAACCACAACCTCAACTCAAAATCATTGAAATTTCAGGCTAAATTCTCAAACTATCATCGATATCTGGAGCGCTGATGAATAATGTTCTGGTTTACCCAAAACAGTCTTATTGCGAAGAGATTAAGTGCATGCAATTCTGGAAAAAAACATTTTAGTATAAAAAGCAGTTGAAAATGTGTTTCTTCTTTTATGTTTATTACCCTAGTCCATCATATCGTTTTGAAACATCATAAGATAGGAATGTATTCCTAAGGTTACGAAGTTTTTCGATGCGATATTTCAAACAATGCTAAATTTATGTAGTATAAAAATGGGAATAGGATTTAGGAAGGATTTTGGTGTTGGTGTGATATTACACATATTGAAGTTTTATGAGATATTACATTTTTAAAGACATAGTGTTGATGTTATGGATGTAATATTTTACATTTACTTTGGCATATGCAATGTAGTGTGTAAAGGCCACACATCCCCACCACCATATTATTTAAATGTTACTTGTTTTTTTGGGTGGAAATTATTTTTCTTCTATATGCAGTTTCTCTTGTCGCAATACAAAAGGTTGCAGGATTTATGAAACCTTTTGAACCATTTATGAAGAGTCATACATTCTCCTAACTTAGCTTCCCCTTGAATTGAATATAGATCCTTTTGTCTTTAATTTATGAGGTAATTTTTGTGTGAATGAGGAATATTACTTAAATATTCTTATATGAGTTCCTATTCACATTATTTTAATTTAAGTTTACTTCTATATATATATATATATCTCCTTAATTCATTTTATATTTGTTTTTAATTCATAATATTATGACACCTTTTATGATCTTCTTATTCTTAGGTCCCATCCTTGCCTATATATCTAGGGGGTTTCACATTATACATAATGTATCATTTTGTATGTATTATATCGATTCTTTAGCAATACAAAAATTCTAATGCTTCATTATTTTTGGCTATAGATTATTATTTGTCTAGAGTTCTTGATCAACTATTACCTAGTATAAGAGTTACAAATGTTTAACTATTTTTAAATTTTTGGATATTTTTCTTTTAAAATTACACAAAGCATCTTAATACAAAATAAAGTCCTCACAATTGACTCTAGAAGCCCTTAAGACTTAAAATTTGATAGGATTTTGGTGAGTTGTACAATTAACATTATTTGAGGGTATACACATATTTGCAATTATGTGTATATGTATAATATTTAAAGTCAATACTATATAGTTAAATGTATTAGAATTTTTTTTATAGTTGCATTAGATTTATAGTTTCAATAGTAAATTCATCATATGTGGGCATGCAATCAATATAAGGTATAATAGAAATGGGAATAGGATGTTAGAATGTAGATTTTGGGTTAAAGGTTTAGGTATTAGTGATGAAGGTTCACATATATATGTAATTTGCGGATGATATATAACACAGATTAAAATGGGTCACTAGGGGAAAACACATAATATCTAATTTTTATCATTATATTTTTCTTTACTTCAAGATGTGAATGTGAGCTATTAGGTACATACATATGAAAGTAGAGGAGCAATAAACACACAACACACACACACACACACACACAAAGATATATATATATATATATATATATATATATATATATATATATATATATATATATATATATATATATATATAATATTTGTTTTAGAACAAAGGGGTAAAAACTTTATTAGAAATCAGAAAAGAGCATTACAATAATAACCAAGGGACCCAGCCCCAGAAAACAAGGCGAAAACCCCATAGCATAAAACCACATCAACTATCCCCATGTATCCTCCTATCCTCCTCCAAGAACCGGTCCAAATCTAGATGCAGCTCAGGGTTAACCTGATCCCAATCCTCAACCTTCCAACCACTATCATGCTCAGAGGCCCATTTGGCCAAGCAGTCGCAGCACGATTCCACTCCCTTGGGATGTGAACAAAGGATGCCACCTCCATCCGAGAACTAACCTGAAGAATCCGCTGAACCACCGAAGCCAACTGCCAATTTATATCAGATATCTTTCGCTCATTCAAGAGATTAATCAAAATCTGTGAATCAGCTTCACATATAACCTTTCTCCATCCCAAAGCAAGGGCCCTCTCAATAGCATGAAGAATTGCCAGACCCTCCATGAAGTTAACAGTCTTCACCCCCTCATGTATAGAGAATAGAAAAATCACCGACCCAGCTGAGTCCCTGCCAACCCCACCAATTCCAGCAGGCCCAGGATTTCCCCTAGAAGAACCATCAGTATTGATCTTTAAAAATCCATTGGGAGGAGGTAACCACCTTCCAACCCGTTGAACCCTCTTTTTCCCATGCCTACAGTTCCTAGAACTGACAAAAGATGAATGAATTTCTTGAAGACCTAGTCTGGCCACCAACTCAGCATCACCTCTCTCCAAGGGGAAAACCACATCACATTTAGCTAAAACAGACTCCTGCACCATTCCAAGCATACGCATCCAAACTTGCCGACCCACCAACTTCTGATCACGAAAAATTCTGCGGTTCCGCTCCAACCAAATCTGCCAAAGCAGAAAGGTAGGGCCCACGAACCAAACTTCCTGCAAAAAGGAAGCCATAGAAGGAGGTCTTCCCATACTATCCCAGAATTCAACCAAAGAGCACGCATGAATACAGGGAAGCTTCCACACCTCCCACCACCAATGCCAAAGCTGCACAACAAAGGGGCACCGAAAGAACAAATGTGAAGAATCCTCTTCCGCTCCCCCACACAAAACACAAATTGAAGGTCCTTGAAATCCCTCGTTTACGAATGTTATCCCAGGTCAAGCACCTATTCCAAGCCAAAGTCCAAACAAAGCAATTGCATTTAGGCCACGAGAGTTTATTCCACACCCTTTTCCACCAATGAACCTCTGCCCCAGTTAGCTTCTGAGCCAATAACACCTGATAACCAGAAGCAACAGAGTAAACCCCCTTAGGATTATGGGTCCAAGCAAGAATATCCTCTTCCAGAAGAGAACTACAACTCCTACTATGAAGAATCTTGTGAAGCTCAACACTTTCTTCCGCAAGTCCCAAATCTGGCCACTCTGCGGGATCCTTCCAATGAGCTACCTCCAACTGACCAAAAGAAGCAACAGACTTGAAGTCACTCACCCTAGCCCAGCCAGCCTCGAGAAATCTTTGGCACAAAGGAAGTAGGTTGGGGAACTGAGAAGTAAGTGGAGGGAATCCATCCCAAGAATCTGACCAGAAGAGAGCTTCAGTTCCCCGTCTACAGATCCAAAATAAACCTTCCTTGATAAGCTTTGCACCCTTCTGAAGAGTATTCCAAATCACTGAACCTTTCCCCTCAAGAGGGTAACGAGGGAGATCCTGCCGTGGAATCCCCAAGAAATACTTATGAGATAATATCCTGGGCCACGGCTGATCCTGTTCCACACACCATCTCCAAAATAGCTTAGCAGCCATAGCCACTCCGGATAACGCAGGCTATTGAAGACCAAGACCACCAAATTGCTTTGGGCACACACAACATCCCACCTGACCAGGCTCCACTTGGAAGATGAAAAACTTCCTCCCATAAGAACTTCCTTTCAAGAGAATCCAACTCCCTCAGAAAACCCATCGGAGCCACCTGAAGCATACATCTGTAGGTAGGGAGAGCCTGCACCACCGACTTGAGAAGCTGAACCCGCCCCGCAAAAGACAACCATCTGTGGGTCCAATGATTAACTTTTGCATGAGCTTATCAATAATATTCTACCAAGAACCCTTGGGAAGATGGCGAACAGAAATTGGGAAACCCAGATAAGTCAAAGGGAGAACCCCTATCTGAAACCTTAAGATATTAGCAATTCTTCTCTGTATGGGGCTCGGCGTGTTGAAGAAGAATATGGAAGACTTCTCCTCATTAATCAATTGTCCTGAAGCAACAAGATATATGTCCAACACCTGCCTCAAGTTAGTAGCTTCCCTAACAGTAGCCATCCCCATCAGGGCAGTATCATCAACAAACTGCAAATGAGATTGCGGAGGCAAGTCTCCACCCCATCGCCAACCTTGAATGATGCCAAGCTCCACCCTTCTTTTCAACAAACGACCAAGGCCTTCCACAAGAAGCAGAAAAAGATACGGAGAAAGAGGATCCCCTTGGCGCAAACCCCTAGAGGCACCAAAAAGTTTAGAATGATCTCCATTTATCAAAACTGAGAAGGAAACAGACGTGACACAACTCATGACCCATTGGATCCACTCCTCACCAAAACCAAAAGAAACAAGGATCTTCTGCAAAAAAGACCATCTAACCCTGTCATAAGCCTTAGCCATATCTAGCTTAATGAACATAGCCTTCTCGTGGGAGTTGTCCATGGAGTGGATGGTCTCCGTAGCAATGACAACCCCGTCAAGAATCTGTCGACCTACCACAAATCCACTCTGTTCCTCTGAAATCAGCACTTTAAGCCACTTCTTCAATCTCTCAGCCAATAACTTTGAAATGATTTTATAAGCCACATTGCAAAGAGAGATAGGCCGGAACTGAGATAACCTATTAGCCCCTTCACACTTGGGTATGAGAGCAAGGAAGGTGGAATTCAGAGCACGAAGCATCTGTTTATTCCTCTGGGACTCAAGGACAACTGCTAGAAGATCCAACTTTATGATATCCCAGAATTCCTGAAAAAATTCAATCGGGAAACCATCGGGACCAGGAGCTTTACCCTTCTTCATCTGAAACACGATTCCCTCCAGCTCATCAAGAGAGATATCTTTCATCAAATACTCATTCGCCTCCCTAGAGACCAACTGAGGAATACAAGAAAGAACCTGTGCTTCCTCAACAGAGCCCCCTTGTGAATCCTCCCTAAATAAAGTAGAAAAATACTGAGATGCCTCAGTAGAGATTTCTTGAAACGAGGCAAGACGTTCACCCCTATCATTCACCAGAAAAGGAATGGAATTACCATGCCTCCTATCCTTCACAGAATTGAAGAAGAAGGCGGTGTTTTTATCACCTTCCTGTAACCATTCAACCCGGGCCTTTTGCTTCCAATAGATTTCTTCCCGCAATTCAAATTCCTCAACCACTTTCAAAGTCTTAGCCTCCTCCCTTAGAAGATCCTTAGAGGCCCCATTCTCACGAATCAACCGCGTAATATTATTCAACTCCTCCTGGGTAGCAACCTTAGCATGAAAGATATTACCAAAACATCGCCAATTCCACCTTTTAAGCTGATATTTGACAAACTGAAGAAGCTTGGAGAATGTGTACATTGCCGTACCAAAAGTTGGTCTACCAATCCGCCACCACTTAGCCACATGTTCATGAAGAGTAGGATCCTATAACCACATAAGCTGGAACTTGAATGAGGGAGAACGAGGCCCCCGAGCAAAGATAATACTAAGCTTAATAGGCCAATGATCAGAACCTCTCCAATCAAGAATTTCAGATTGAGTGGACCATAAGTCTCCAACCCAATAACAGGAAACCAAGAATCGATCCAGCCTCTCAACAACACAACTCTCACCAATTCTCCTATTATTCCAAGTGAAGCGACCATTACTTGGCAGAACATCAATAAGATTTAATTCAGAAATGCTATCTCTGAATAACAGAGCAAAAGGCTCCAACCTAGGAATTCCACCTCTTTTCTCAGACAACTCCACAACAGCATTAAAATCGCCAGCCATAACCCATGGATGGTAAGGAGCTAAGCTACGAACAAAATGAAGATGGAACCATAGAAGTTGTTTACCCAGAAACTCAACAGGAGCATACACATTAGAGAGGAGAATACACTCACCAGTCTCATACCAAGAGGTGACTAGGGATATAGAGGATCTAGAGGACATCCACCAGAGAGGGAAAATCTTCTGAGGGTTCCAAAAGCAAGCCACCCCTCCGGAAGCACCAAGAGCCCCCACACACTGGCATTCACCATATTTCCACAACTTAGGAGCCATGGCCAACATATTATCTACAGATAATTTAGTCTCCTGAAGAAAAAGAACATCCGAAGAATGATTCCTAACCAAATCACAAACAACTTTTTGTCAAGGGCCACTGTTCAAGCCCCTTACATTCCATGAGAGAACAATCATTTCTGGGGGCATGAAAAATGTGAATCCAGAGTCTTGACTGACCCTGACTCCACCAAAGTTTCCCCAGTTAATTTAATCTTCTCCATATCCTTTTTCCTTCCCAGCTTGGAAGTCCTGTCACCAACCCCTTTCTTCAGTTCATTTTGCTGAATACCTAAACGAGAGGAGGCCAAAGAGCACTTCCCCACATCCTTGCCACCTTTCAGGGGCAATGGGGAGCCACCTCCACCACTCTTTGCAGCTCCAATAGAAGATTCTTGTTCAGTCTGGACAATCAATTGTTGATCTGTATCCATTTGCCCAGCCCCAATCTCCTGCACATCCTGCATGGCCTCCAATGGTGGCCCATCCTGTCCTGTACCCAAAGTTCCCTGATCCAAGTTCAGCAACCCCGGATTCACTTCCTCCTGGCTGAGATCATCCAGCACCTCAAACCTATTGAAAGTTTCATCATCCTACCTCTCCCTCAAGGTCCGCTTCTGGCCCCGATTCCTATTGCGAGCCTTAACAGGGACATAACCATCATCTCCATTACCATCACCCGGAATAGGCTCCAAGACCACACGTACCCAGGTGGATTAATAGAAGGTTTAGAAGGTTTGGGCAATTACAGCTTAGCTCCTAGGGCAATCTACTATAAGTGACCATATTCATGACAAAGACGACACCGAAAAGGTAGGGTTTTGTAATCTAGTTGTTGTACCCAAGTATATGATCCAGCACTCACTTCAACAGAATCTGGCAGTGGCTTGCTTAAATCAATTTCTACACAGATACGAGGAAAAGTCATTACCTTTTTATACTGCGTCTGTTGTGAAGACCCAATAGGTTTACCAAGCATTGAAGCCACCAAATGCAACATGTCATCCCGCCAACACTAACTGGAAACCATGGGTAACCGAAGGAAACGGATCCAACTCGTATTGCCGGCTTGGTTGAAGCTAGCATGCCATGGCTTGATAAACAAACCCACCTAGTTATAAAAATAGGGGCCACCCTCGAAGACCTTATTCCGATCTGCCATGCAATCAAAAGAGACCATAAAAAAGTTGTTCACAAGGAGCCTAATCTCCATCTCCCCCTCCGGCATCCAAGTCCGTTGAGCCTAGGATTCCAAAAAATGCAGCGAGACTCTCAAACCCATGAACTTGCAATAAAAAGAGTGCCTTGAATAGTATTCAATATCATCTGCAAGCATTTCCATCGGGATAATCAGCTTCGGTCGCTCTTTGCATCTTTCCAAACACCCATTAATCTTCGTAATTTGGGAACCATTAACTGATCCTAGATCATTCATCTCCAACTCTGAAAAAAACAGCGTATTATCAAAAACATTCACTCCATGCGCTGAAGGCTTCGAACCAAATGCTGAACGGAAATCCAATTTGGGGCTAACCCCAGATGTTTCCCCACCCGGCATATCAAAAAACAAGATCCCCAACAGGCAAGCAAACCCCCAGGACACTTTAGCAAGAAATGGAAAAAAGAAAAGACCCCAAGGGTAGGACCAAAACCCTTCCACCCACAAGCCACCCAAACAGTAGCAAGAAGGCCTCTAAAGAAAAACCCACTATCATAACCTTGATAGCTTCAAACCTCTCCACAATGCAAAAAGAGAGTAACATAGAGAATGACCTAGCACTATTTCTAGCTCGGGTTTGGCAAGAGCACGCTGAATTTTTATCATTTTCTTTTCCCATCAAATTGAAAAATAAAACCATATATATAATGTTTGTGGATGATATGTAACACAAATTAAAATGGGTCACTAAGGGAAAGCACATAATATCTAATTTTTATCATTATATTTTTTCTTTACTTCAAGATGTGAATGGGATCTATTAGGTACATACATATGAAAGTAGAGGAGTAATAAACAAAAATACAAAAATATATGTATATGTATGTGTATATGTATATTATGAATCAATTTCATGTGATTATTAAACTTGAAGATGAATATTATATTTATGAGAATCTAATCAAAGTGGGCTCAAAATAATAATTGAAAGAGAATTAATGAATTATTAGGAAAAATAAATTGTTGGAATCCTTCTCCCATCTTCCTATTCTAGGTTATAGCTCTTTAGGACTTTAGGGCTGATTATTTTCACCTACTATTTGTAATTTGCATTGAAAGGATTTGATCACGTGGAAGTGTAAAATATTTTTTTCTAAATATAGACCAATATCTAACTTTACAAATAGTGCAATGAAAATTTTCTCTAAATTTATGAAAATATTTCATCTAGATACAATAATGAAGCTCTATTTGGTACTAAATGATCTTATAAATATTATCAAATGTTGCAATAAAATTCATGAAGGTTGTTGGTGTTGGATTGATATTACATTTGTAAATGCATAGTTTTGATATTATAGATGTAATATTTCACCTTTTATTTTAAGATTATCGAGAGAAAGTCTAAGAATATTTAGATATTTGCAAGTATTTACTTAATAATGATATATGTCTACTTTTACTTGATGTGCACAAGTGTTGTTGAATTTACAAAACCAACTCCATAGAATCATGAAAGTACTTGCAAGAAAACACCCTATCAGAAAGAGGAGATAAAAAGGGAAAATGGTGCTCAACAACTAGAGAACTAATTCATACAAAGATCCTGAATCAATTGATCATAAAAATGAAATAATCCTTATGACGGAGATAGAATCTCTAGAAGTTAAACCCTAGGAGACAATTAAATCATCATGTGACAAGTGTCACAATCATATGTAATGAGATAACATAAGTTAATCAAATAATGCAAAAAAGAAATCAAAAGTTTAGCTTAAGTGAGTAAATGAGACCTAATTAGTTAATCAATATGAATTAATTAATTAGGTGATTAACATATTACTCTAACACCCCCTCTTAATATGAACTTAGGGAGAAGCTAAAACTAAGGAAGACTGCATGAAAAATAAAGATGGGTCCCAAAAACTAGGCTTGATGAGACACCCATGTTCAACTAAAGATCTTTATCAAGTAGAGAAATTGAAAAAATATGATGGGAAAAATTCCTCTCTAAAAAGAGATCATAAAGGTATGCATGAAAAAAACATAAAGGAATTCAAAGGCCTCCTAAAGACCCTCCAAGAACAACTTCCTTCACCCTAAGCATTGATCATAGCTAAAAATAGTGAGGCGATGCCAAAGGTTTCATGAAGATGTTTGCAACCTACTCTATAGAAATATACTCCAAGATGAAAAATCCATCCTAAATCATTTATCAATTAAAGTGCATGTGGATATCAATGTGTTTTATCCTCTGCTTCACTAGGTTACGAGAAATGTGTATGGAACTCTGATTATTGAACCAAATAATAGTGGGAATATAAGAGAAAAATCAAACTTAATAATTAACTAATGAAGCTATAGAACCTCGTGGCTAGAAAAAACTACCACTCAGTACTTAGCCTTTATAGATAAAGAAATAGTGAATTGCTTCTTGCAAGACCAAACCTCAAAAGCATATAAAGAGCATACTTATGCTAAAATATTTATATCCCATCTAAATATTGAATAACCTGTAAACTAATAAAGTAGTGTAGAAGGCCAAACACTTTGAATCATGGAGGATGAGCTACATGTAAGAATAAGATCATCTATATATAGGACTAGAATAAAAATATCACCCTCATATCTTTGAATGTACATTGTGGGATTGGAATGACATCATGTAAAGCTAGAAGAATGTAGAGAATATTTCATCTTCTCATACCAAGTCCAAAAGGTTTGTTTGAGACCATATAATGAATTATGAAGTCTCCAAACTAGTGAAGATTCTTGGAAAAACCCCTAAGAATGCTGTATATAAATATCCCCATGAAGGCAACCATGCAAGAAGGAACTCTTGACATCCATCTGAAATACTATCCATCCCTATGAAGTTGCAAGAGAAAGCACAATGTGAATAGAATCCATTTTGGCAACAAGGGCAAAGGTCTCATAATAGTCAATGAACTCAACCTAAGAAACCCTTTTGCAACAAGACAAGCCTTATACTAATCAATGGAGCCATCTATTGCATATTTAGTATGGTACACCCACTTGCATTTATGTGTGAGAAAATATGTGAATTAACCTAACAAATAACACACAACATATACAATGTATTACATTAAGGAAATCTAAATTAACAATACAATTCTATAATATGATTCCTTAAAAACATTCCATCTTCCTCTATTCTTAAATGTCTTGGTAATTATGCTCTCAGATCTTAATTATGCACTAGATCATTTGGATGCCACCTAAGAAATGAGTAGCCTCTAAGCTAGAATGCAGAAACAATGTCTACACTTACATAATTTTGATGTTCTTGCTTAAATTATGTACTAAATGATATGCAGAATGGTGATTTGTTGTATACAGAATGTTATTAAAATGACACACTACTGAATTAAACTAATGGAAATGTTGTGAGAATGATCCTAAATGCTATGAACAATCTAAAATAGATCTAAGAATGCAGCCATGATTCTAAAATACATGCTATACTATTCTAAATGTTGAATCAAAATGCAATTAAGCTCTCAAATGCTAAATGGATTTCTACAGAGTAATGTTATGCAATCTTATCTTATGAAAAAGTTGTAAATGGGCCTCTATTTATTGATATCACAAAGGCATCAGGTGATTTGGCAGCAATGAACAATCAGGATTTGATCTGCAGAGATCAATGGTGAGAAATGAGGAAGTTGGAGAGAAATAAGGAAATTGTCCCCTTTAGTAGAACAATCCTACCAAGTGTAGAAAAGAATCAATGGAAAGAAGAAGCCATGTGTCCCTGAGTTGGTGAAAATTATTGAGAGTAAATATCCATTTTAAAAATTAGGAATAATTATTTTCATGCGACACATGGTGAGTTGGAGGATGAGGTGGTAGGAGGTTAGAAGCATATGGAGAAATGTGAAAAAATTCAAATTAAAAATTCAAATTTAATGAGAGGGGATTAATTAAATAAAATAAATTAGTTAAATTTGTTTATTTTAATTAAATCATGAAGAAAGTGGTTTAGAAAAGAGGAATTAAGAAATAGGAACTATGTAAATAAATTTTGCAATTTATTTATATAGTCGAGGAAATAAGTATTTATTAGTTAAATAATCAATATTTAATTAATATTCACTAGACCAATTGTGGATGTATATACATTTTTTCCCCTCTTGAAGTGATGTATTTACGCATTACTTCAAAGAAAAATTTACTAGTACTGCTAAAAGTTTGACGATGCCCCAAATGGTGATTTTCAGGAGATAACAAATGTATGCCCCCTCGGGAGATAAATCGAGGAATTTTTGATGATTAAAATATTTTTGATGAAAATTTCCATTGATTTGTGATGATGTCGATGATGAAATTTAACCTGATGATATTTTAATGATTTATCTCCTGATATTGAAGAAATGAGTCACCCTTTGATTAATTGATCCTTTTAAAAAAATTAAAATATCCCACCAAAATCACACTTTTAATTACCCTTTATTAAGAGGTAAAAAGTGAAAAAGGATTCATTTGTGCATTTTATGATTTTGAAAATTGTAGAGTGAGAGCAACCTTGAGCATTTGAGTGAAAATGGTGATCCCCAGACACTTATTGATTCGAGTGTGCACCTAACATAATTGACCGCCAGGACATGAATACACACTAGTTTTGATGGCACATCAACTATTCACGCATAGGAAACCTATAATACTACACATTAGGGTTCTAGGATAGGGCATCCCCTCGGGACATAGCGCATTGAAGGCCCAACATTAATACAACTCTAATGTATATTTCATGCTTTCTTTTAATTGCAACATCTACCTTGTTACATAGAAGCTATGTTATGCATCCAAGATAGGTTTGAAGATTTTTGGTTTTTCCAAATACTATGATGTTTACTCGCATTAGCCAATGATTTGTTGTTGATGATAGATTAGATAATTATTGATCTCAAGGACAGGCTTAGATGCACTAATGATGATGTTAGTTTCGACCTCATGATAGCAAGGATCAAAAATAGATGTTCACAATATTCACATGGAAATTTCATTAGAACTGATAGGATGCTTGATTGATGTTGTTTTGTTGATTTGAATCTGATTGATTGATGTGATGATTATGATGTTTTATAATGATAGGAGATGGATTTAGATAGTCTTCAGCCTTGAGAGCGATTCTTACGGACTTGGGAGCTAAACCCACAGTTACCACGCACTGATAGAGATATCATTAAGCGATGCAACTTATCTTCATTGATTGACATGCCCCAGATTAGGATTAATTAGGGATTATTGATTGCATTGGAAAAGAGGTGGCATACTGATCACACCATCTTTCATCTAGCCACTAGAGAGATGACTATGACACCAAAGGATTTCTACAAGATTTTTGTGGATTCCCATGATGGGTGATATCATGACCTATGATCACATTGAGTAGTGAGGTACATATCATTTGTGCTAGATTCTCTAGGATGATCATATTGTTGGGTATGAGATGTCATGGTAGGAGATTTTTGAGAGATATGCCCCTTTTCCTTCCATGCTTGCGTGATTTTTTGGTGGCTTCTTATGTCCTAACAAGAGGGAAAAGGGATTGTCCATTAGTTGGGGTCAGACATTAGAGTAGATGATCCAATTTGAAACCCGTTTTTCTTGGGTTTCATGCATGCTCATGCATTTGTATCATGATTTACATCAAGTGGTATACCTCAGGGCAACCATTCTATCCACAGGAGTGATCTTGTTACTGATGTGGGCTTGGGAGCATATTGCGGTGACATGACAAGCAATATACATATTTCAGCCATTTGGAAGACCTTACATCTATGGTTATGTCGGTGCAATTGTCCAGCTTAAGATGGGAAAATTAGAGTATTGGAGATGAGTATTGGATGATCTAGATTTAGTTACTTGGTGGCCGTATGTAAAATGTGAGAAGTGGATAGATGATAATTTGGAGATGCCCTATGTTATGACATCGAGGTATCTCATTAGACGAACATGGTGCGTCATTGAGAGATTCTTAGTGATGCAAGTACTAAGACAATATGACTGGGTGCAGAGGATACCACAAGGATTGGCCATATATGCTCGAACGCAGCAAGATGCAACTGAGTGGGGGCCCACATTATCTTATGATGCCACATGTGATGAGTTTCATCATTTACAACCAGTGATATGGGATTATCATCTAGAGATGGTTGAGGGTTACATGACCAAGGAGTACTCATAGTACCTTAGTAGACACTGCCCGAGGATCCTAGGCCTACCGATCTCTTGCCAACACTGAGGGTGATGATGATGCCACCCAGATGGATGCAAGGTAGATGGTGGAGGTGAGGAGGAGGTAGAGGGGTGGGGATGATGGTAGAGGTGATGATGATGGTGAGATGACAACAATGATGATGGTGGTCAACAAAATGGACAAGGTGAAGCCACCCAATTCTTGATGTCGAGGTGTCTCACAGAGGCAACCTTTAGTGGTACGTTTAGATACAATTGTCTGTACGAGCAGTCCCATATTACAACACTACATGCCTAGTTCGTATATTTCATGGGGCCACATAAAAGTGTGGAAAGCTGCTTAAATATTACGCTTATTGGAACAAGTTTAGGGCACAACCTATAGGCCCAATCCATAGATACAAACTTTGACAATGCTTGAGAGGATGTAGCTAGAAAATAGCTAGCTTAGGTGCAATAGTTGCCGCATCACTGCGAGAGAGATGCATTGAGGTGAAAGGTAGAGTAGGCAGAGGCTATCACTGAGAGGTTGCAGCAAGCTACGACAGTTGTTGGATCTGTAGACTATTTCCAAGAGATTCATTGCATTGTCCAGGAGGTTGAGTTTTATAGAGGACGTTATCATGATGTGGTCCCTCTTGAGCGACGAGAGAGTTTTACCTGATCTCAATCTAGTAGGTCTCAGTCTTGGACAGTGAGTGTGGGTGTTACACAACCATTGCTTGGAGGTCGAAGAGATCTAGGTGTCCGTCCATTAGGTGCAACAGGGGGTACAAGTCTAGGGATGCCAACACCATCTGGGAGAAGTACCGCATAGGTCTTGATATTTGATGCTCATTACGATTTGGACATGTATGTATACATTGATACTTGATGATTTACGCCATTTTTGATGATGTATTTCTTCATATTAAGATATCCTTGTACACTTGACATCATTTTGAGATATATTTATGTAGCGATGATGATGGTTGTCCTATGTGTTGAATTATGTGTGTTGATCATGATGGATGCATTGAATTTCCTATTATGTATGCTATGTGGTGTTTCATGATTATGAGATTATATGTTATGGATGCAACATGTGTTATGATCCTATGATGTTTTATGAATAACATTTATATGTTATTATTTTTGTACTTTTTTGATGCAACTATGTATGATGCAATGGATGAATAATGATGCTAATTCAATAGTGGATGACTCTAATGTTGGACAATTCTACATGTTCCTATGGATGTATGATATGCATGGTAATCTATTTTTTTGTATTTTCCGATGCAAATATATGAGTGCATGTATGAAGTGGATGAAAGGAAATTTACATATGTTGGTACTTTGTGTATAAAATGTATGGCTAGATGTATATGGATGGAAATGATATGATCAATGCAATTGTTTTTAGATTTTCATGATACAAATATATGATCTAATGACTTGGATGAATGTTTTAGAGAATGACATGGTAATGCATTTTTTTTTAGATTTTCATAATGGAAATATATGATCTAATGAATAAACAAAATGATATGATAATGCCATGAATGATGTCCTAATTCTCATGCATCTAAATGATCCTTTTGGTAATGTCAAATGTAATCAATCTATTAATAATAGAAATAACATCAGCCTTGAAAAAATCTATAAATACCACTACAACATCTAGTGTGAATGCAACCTAGATATGCAACTCTAACAATGCAATGTTGTCATCCCAGTAATCAATTTATTGTGCTTGGTATCACCATTGAGATTTTAAAATGTTGAAAGTGAGTACAAAAATCAATGGTATAATTAAACCATGATTACTTGAGTACTACTTTCATGATGTTTGATAGTGTAAGTTAACACAAGCATCTAGGTATAACTAGACTGAGATGACCTAATAATTTCTTGCATAAATAGACAAGATTTAATCATTTTCCTATGGAAATATGGAATTTCATCAATGATGCTTTGTAGAGAATGTCCCATGATAATTCATGTAGTAGTAATGATCAACTCACAAACAATAGACAAAGAAAAATATCATTCTTGATCATAGCCTTTCTAGTTCTTTGACATCCTTGAATTGCTCCTCAAAAATGATAACAACAATCATAATGCAAATAATTTGAACATTTGTTGTGAAAGTGATAAAACCATGATTCATAATATCATCACCAAATGTTTTTTTTTTTTCAATTGATTGTTTTTTGTTTTTGTTTTTGATGGCTAGTTTTGGTGATTCCGATTGATGTTCAATGTTGTAGCTCACTTGATTGTTGTGTTTTTACCAAGTTTTCATACTGTTGTTTGTCTATCGCTTTGTAAGCTCAAAGATGAATCTCCCCCCAGTGACTTTAGGATTTTTCCCATAGTGGAAACAAACCAATTTATTATGGATATGTACAATGGTCTAGAAGCCACAATGAGACACGATTGGCATAGTGGATATGTACATGAGGCTCAAATGAAAGATGTGGATAGTCACAATAAAGAGCTAGTGGTCAACAAATGTTCCTATAGAGGAAGAAGGTTTCCTATCACAAGTAGCGGTTGTTGCTAGGCTTTCACTACTTGCTTTTATTGCACTGTTTAAGATTTTATGATTTTTTTTGTGTTTTTCCCTTTTTTGATTTTTTTGTATTTTTTATATTTTCTCTTTTTCTTTTTTTTGTATTTTTCTCTTTTCTTTTTTTGTATTTTCTCTTTTGATTTTTTAAATTTTTCTCTTTTTTTATTTTTGTTGTTGGTCATTTAGTATGCTCATTTTTAGGGTGACCATTTTTTAGGACCTTTTCTGATTTTTTTGGATTTTTTCAGGACTTTTACAGATGCAGTGAATGAATCATGTGTAGAATTTCTTGAGATGGAGGTTGTTCATGGGTTCTTCAAACATGTCCCCTCCCAACATGGATAGCTAATATGCTCTTGAACCATAGACTGACACAACAAAAAAGGGGCCCAACCAATTCAGTTCAAACTTTCCTTTCATCTCTCTATCCTATTGGTTGTATGGGTTTTCTATCAACACTTTGTTACCAACTTGAAATGTTCTAGGTTTGACCTTATGATTATAACTTCTGAACATTCATTGTTGGTAGGGTTTCAAGTGGTTCACTGCATGTTGGTGTCATTCATCTAATAGTTCAATTTGTTGCAATCTTGATACCTGAAGTCCTCATCAGAGATGATAACTTTCAATGAAACCCAAAATGATGGTAATTCAACCTAAATGGGTACAATGGCCTAATACCCATATACAAGAGTGTATGGCATGGATCTTGCTGGTGTGCAAATATTGGTGTGCTACACCAATAGAGGAGGGTTTAATTGATGCCAATCAAGTCTTTATGCCACCACTATTTCTTCAGATTTTTAGGATAGTTTGTTGGAGGTCCCTCCTTGACTATTTCCCGAGGATACATGGTGTAGAAACGTGATGATGTATACGATCTTCTCACAATCAAGGTATGTCTTGATTTTTTGAATGGTATTCCACACAGCGCCAATGGATTGAGGGGTTTTGCATCACAAATGATGTAATTATGATGAATAATAATTTCTTCTGTGATGGTGATTAGAGGAAAAAATTCAATCCACTTCGTGAAGTATTTTGTAGTTGTGATGATAAAATTGTGTCCATTTGACGAAGATGGATGAATTTTTCCAACAAGATCCAGTCCCCACTCACAAAAGGGCTGTGATGCAAAGGTTGGAGTTCTAGCCGGTGCATAGATGAGGCTACCGTGAATTTGACATATTTTAGAATTAAAAGAAGACTTGTTTATTATAAGACTAATAGAGTTTATATTATGTTCCAAAAACACCCTCATGAACTTCCTGTAAAGCCATTTTAGAATCATAGTGTTCCAAAAATTGTAGGAGAGTTCGATCAAGACCTAGTCAATATAGTACATCTACAATAAGAGTATGTCGTGCGGCTCCATGAATGAAATTGCATTTTTTATTTTTAGATAGGCTGGGTGGAAGGGTGTTATCTTTTAGGTAGGTTTAAATTTTTCCATAGAGTGAGGTATTGGTATCAGATAGGTGATAGATAACTTGGGATCCGATATCGTCATAGGTAGGGGAGAATAGTTGTTCTACCAAGAACTCGTATCAGCTTCTTTTCTCTAGAATTTGTAACAAGGAAACAATCATAGCCATGGCATCGATGAATTTATTGTCCACTTTGAAATTTTGTTCAAATTTTGATATCCACAAAGCATTTCTGTGTAAGTGTGGAATAAGTATGAGTAAAATAACACTTCTTAATAAGAAATTTATATCAAATATTCAACAATTAAACTAGTTTAAAGTAAGAATCTACTGAAAGCATCATATTTTTTCCTATCTCTAAAGATTTATCAAGTCATGGGGCTCTCAAATTTGGTAAGCATTGTGACTATTAAAATTCCAATATAGAGAATGAGATGATATCAAATCTAATAAAATGAAGCTATTGTAATCTAAATTGACATGAAACTATGATGAAAGAAGCTACAATAATCTATGATGCAACCATGATATTGATTTTACTAATGATATGATTGTTATTGCTAAGATGCTTGATTGTTATTCCTGCAGAGTAAGTTTGCACAAAGTTGGGATTCATATCCTTTTTCCTGTAGAATGAGATTGTATTTATAGATTCATGACAACAATTTTGTGAAGTGGTAGCACAACAGTCTGGATTCAATCTAGAAGATTGAATGGTGAGAGATAAAAGTTTTGAGCCGATGAAGGGAATGTTTCTCCCATGAAAAAAATCACAAGTGTATGGATAGGAAGAATCAGAGGAAGAAGATTGAGAGATTGATTTCCAATTTGTCTCCACAACTTTCTCATGAATGCCAATTGAATTAATTAGACATCGAATATCTAATTTTATTGGTGAGATATGATGAGCTATAGAATTTGAATATTTTGGATTTATTCAAATTTAGGAAGAAATAATATATTAAATTTAACAAAACAAACTATAGAAGTCTATTTATTAAATTAAATATGAAAGAAATGAACAATTAAATAAAAAAAAGTATGTGAACCTATTTATTTAATTAAAATAGAATGATGTGATTTAAAATAGGAGAATTTGATTAATTAAATAAAACATAGTATTGAATTTGTTTATTTAATTAAGATGGAATAATAATAAAAAGAATTAGAAGAATTAAAATGTGAACTATATAAATAAACATTTCTATTTATTTAATAGTAGAGGAATTAAGAGTAATTAATCAAATAAATCGAATTTAATTAATTAGATTATCTAGACCATTTTTAGCGTATAAATTTTTCCTCAAGTGAAGTATTTTATGCATCGCTTCGCCTTCCATGTGAAGTCCACTTGTATTCTTAAATAATGCACCCACATGTCAACCAATTACTCTTTTTTGGAATTCATTGGTATCAAAATGCTCTAAATGGGTGTTTGATACA
Source organism: Sequoia sempervirens (assembly GCA_007258455.2). NCBI lineage: Eukaryota > Viridiplantae > Streptophyta > Pinopsida > Cupressales > Cupressaceae > Sequoia > Sequoia sempervirens. The sequence continues at coordinate 35,606 of VDFB02243198.1, read as the reverse complement.
ATCTCATACATTGGATAGATATGAGATGGAGGAAGTGGTCCCTAGAACTCATCCTTTACCTTCTTCAATCTTTGGTTGACGGTTCCTATATTGAGTTAGAACAAATACACATGATAACCCATTCACAAAACTAGGGTTTTCACTAATTTATGCTATTTTAGGTTTTCAATTTTACAAAAATCCTATCATAAATTTTTTTTTCCTACAATAGAAGTAATTTTATCATTTTAATTAAAATGAGATTCATACTAAACTTTCACAACTCAATGTTATTTTAATTCATGGAAAATCATTATAATTTACCCATAATTGTACTTCATTTTACTTTTACAAATCACTTAAACCCTTACAATTGATTGTGTTTCATATTCTTTTGCAAAAATTCAATTACTATATAGGTCTCTAAAATCTATGCAATAATAGGTTGTTCACTATTTTTGCTCTGCAAATTTTCAACTTTGTTCCCCCAAATTTCACTCTTGTTTGCTAAATCAATGTAGTGCTTGCTTAATTTCCACTTTTGTGATCAAATGAGATGAAAAAATACCTTATAATGTTAAAAATTAGAAAAATATACACATAATTAATGTGCAAGTTACGATAGGTAGGAATTAATGGAAGAGAGTGGGAATTTTAATTTCACAATTTCTTTTTCCATTCAAAATTAATATGTTCAATAACTTGGGTTGATTTACTTGCAATTCGTTTTATATCCAGAAGTGAAACTTTTAAAGTTTAAATTCAAATTCCAACTTCATACATGTTGTAGCATGAAAAATTGTCACCCTTAACAATTTCACACTATGGTTTTCTCCCCATAAATTATTGAGCATAATTAACCCCCTAATATCCTAAATTATGCATTTTGAGGCCTATTTTTTTTTATCATTTTTCAAAAAGTTACAAGCAGATAAAAATGCATTCATCCAATGCTTTGCCCCCAATACCTTAATTTCCACAAAATAGGGGAAGGGTGGGGATGCCTTATGGCGAAAATGTCCCTCTATTCTATTTCCATCAAAATTTAAACATGTTCCAGTGTCAACATTTTAACATTTGAAATTCAAGTTGCAAAGGTTGATTATTGGGATCTAATTTTTGAGAAATTAGCTTAATTGCATATAAATACCTAGTTATTGCATCATTTGAAATCTATCTAGCAATAGGTGAAAATTAAGAGTAATAATTATTGTCAAGAGCAAGTGAAGAGAAACATTTTGAAGATTCATTGTAGCAATTCAAGACCCAAGTGTCATGTAAAATCCTATGTGAGTTCATGTATGTTCATGTCATCATTGTTTGTGAAGGCTAACCCCTTGTTGTAGGTCTCCAAGAAATTCAAGCATTTAAGGAAGCAAGATCTAAGACCTTGAGGTGATGTGCATGACTTCAATCCTTCAAGGGAGCCATTGAAGGGTGGTGAGTTGTAGCACTTTGTGAATTCATCATTTATCATTTTATCATTGAAATTTCCATTGTGGAAGTGGAAAAACTAACACAGGGTTTGACTAAGAAAATCCCCTTAGAAATGGAACAACCTTTCCTCTCTCTTTGAATGTGTAGGTATCAAGTTTGGAGAGGACTGAAGGAGATTTGAAGATCATTTTTCCATTGTTGCTTTAAAAACCATTCAACTTGTTATATCACAAAAAATCACCTACAAAATTATTTGATAGTGATCTGGTAAATTTATAGGTAGGAATTGTGAGCTCAGATCCAACATGAGAGGACTATGAAAATAGATTCAGGACACTCCTACAAGGATAAAGATTCCCTTGGGAACCCATATCCTATGTTAACCAACACCAAACTTTTAGGATAGGTACAAAACACTATTCCCTTCCTAGATCTTCTCGCAAATCCCTATTACTGTCTGTGAATTCTTGGAATCTTGCATTTTTTTAATTAGGGAACATAGTCTAATTAGGTTAATCAAGGAAAATAAATTCCTATCCATTTCTGAGGCTCAAAAATATACAGATCTAGGTCTGATTGGCTCACCTTCATGGTTTAAATTTAATCTAATCACCTTGTTGATTTGTATCCTAATGAAACCCTAGAAAAAAATTGTGTGAGGGGGAAAATCATAGATGTGAATAATACAAATGCAATTGAAATAAGAATCTAAGCTAAGATCAAGAACACTAATCTAGGTTTAATCCTACACTTATGAAATGAACAATTATAGTAGACCCTTTGAAGTTTTGTCTAAGGGTTTAGCGCTTTGTTCGTATAGGACGCTAGCGCTCCTCTAGGACTTTAGTATACCATGTTGACATCTTGCTCCCACACTACCATCTCTAGCTAAGAACTTCTTTTGTCTCAAAAATCTTAGTGATTTGCTCGTTCGGTCCCCAAATCTATCTTTCTATTATTACTTTTGAAACTCTACTTTCAATATATTTCTTGCAATCTATTTAATTTTATTCAACCCATTAGGTAGTATAAGGAAGTTTAGGGACAGTTCATTCCCTAGGATTCTCATGGTAATCAAGAGACTCACGAGCAGTGAATCCCCCTTCTCTACATTTTTGGTGAACCCAATATGAGCCATGTTAGATTTTTTTTGGAATGTTTTAATGTTTATGATAATGCTTTATCTAAGGAAGATTTTGATATGTTAGAGGATTCCTAGGATAATTTCTTAGAGGTATTATCTCCTATATGTAGATCTCCCAAACAAATATCTTCATCACAACTCTCTACTTCCTCTTTGCAATTTGAGAAGTTTTTAAATGTAATGACTGTGTTTGTGGCCCTAAAAGGCTTAAGAGACCTATCATTTATTTGAATTTGGCTAGCCCTTCTTCTAAGAGGATTCATTCTATTCATGGGGTCTTAGTCGCTAATGACTTGTCAGACCTTTACACAAGATTCTTATAAGCTACGAATTCTTATAATGTCATAGGGCATATGTATAACACTTGAAGAAATCAACAAAAATTGGATCAATATACTTCTCAACCTACTTCGTGTGGACAATGGAAATGGGATCACAACTTCTCTTATCCACATCTAAAAGGGGAATGAAGAGGAATCCTATTTCACAATGTTCACACTCAAGAAATTCCATGAGATTCCAATGCAATAAAGATTGAAATATGTCAAGGGAGATTATTTCTAAGGCTGGAAATTGATAAAGAAGATAAACTATGGATGCAAAACTAAGAAAATGCAATATGTTTGAAAAAATAATGTGATATGCAAAATGAACTAAGAATGCAAATAAAATGTAACATAAATGAATAACACTGGAGAGGTGGACTTGGAAATTGGAATGTGATGTAGAGAGGCTCTAGAATCCCACAAAAATCACTATTGAATCATACTGGGACACTTATGCCAAGCTGGGTGACTTAGTCCTATTTGGGGAAATTCTGTAGGAACATGTTTCAACCAAAAAGGTATTCAGAACTGTGGAAAACACTTTTCAAGCCTAGTAGTGGGACTAATTCATCGATGATGATTTAGGTCACCTCAAATTTTAAAACAAGATGCAAATATGTAGGTCCAAATAAGACTGTGAGTTCTCGATAAGTTTTGAATCCAAAATCTACAAAATCCTCGTCATAGGTGATCTCCACCCTTTAGGGCCTTCATTGACCCTGAAATACTTGATGAAATTTTCACACCTTTTCACACCTTTCTTTGAAAAATATGCACAAGACTTGCAAAACCACATGCAAGAGGGAAAAGGTATTATATTAGTGAATAGGGTTTTCCTTTGTCAAACCTCGGTTTGGTAATTAAACCTTGAAAATGAAATGAAAAGAGATTAATGAATGAAAAACATGCAATACTACAACTCACCCAACCCTTAAAGTGGAAATCTAAAGATTCGCAAGTAATGGTTCCAAAGTGCTTGAATGTTAAATCACTTGATTGCTTGATTAGAAAATAAGATTTTTTTTTAAATTAAGGAGATTAGAAGATGAAAAATGAGAGGAAAACCTTATATTTATACATGATTATACAAATTTTCTTGAAAATACCACATCACAGGCTGACCTCAAGGTTTAGAAAATAATAGCCCGCCATAATTTTGAAATAATTTTGATTTTTGAGCCAAGTAGGATTGTCGCCCCTAGTGGAAACTTGGTCCCACCAGGGAATTTTTGTCAAAAAATGGAGATAATTGTGTATCTTAATACTTTGAAAAACTATTGTAGTTGTAGATCCTAATTAAGTATTCTTTGTTGATGATTATCTATTTAGATTCATTTCTACATTTGTAGAAGTATACAGATTGTGAAGAATAAAACCGTATCAAAGAAGATACACAACATATGTACTATGGAGAAAACCTTCAGAGAAAACTCCACCAAGAATGTATTATTTAATCTCAAAAATAAGATTTACAACAATTCCAATGCTTTCTTGAGATGCTTCTTCCTTCAAAGCACTTTTCTTCACAAAGGTTTGCACAAAACTGGATAAACCTCTTCAACTTCTGTCGCGTAATAAATAGAACACGATCCTTATAAACTTCAAAGAGTTTACAATTACAAATCAGTACTGCTTATCTCACAAAAACCCACACTCTATTCTTTTGCAAGGTAGTTCTCACCATGAAGAACAATGCCAAACAAGTCCTCTTCATCCATTTGCATCCAAAATCAAGAGGCCGACCAACATTGATTCCAAAGACATCTTGTAGGTTTCCTCTCAAAGTTGCGGCGCCCAAGAATGTGCCCACTTAACTCAGCCTTAAATAAAATATCTTATCATGCAAAAGTGTTAACTCCAAGATGTCAACTTGGGCATCCAAGGTGGGTCCAAGTCAATCTATGTTAACTGAAACATATCTCTACACCATTCATACAAATATCATGCATGATTGATCATCCCCACTTAATTGAATGTATCACCTATTATCTATCGTGCAACTTAAGTCATTAGTCATGCATTCCAAGTCAACTAAAGTCAACTAGCATTCAATTGAAACAAACTACATGCAACTGAACCATAACTAATCTGAACTGCATGCATGCAAACATCAATCCCTAACTTCTAGGACCTTTACATGTATGATAGAAGTGTTATCTTTTTCTCCAAACAATTAGCTTAACTCAAGGTGAGTTCCACCTTCCATGTGAGTGCCCCATGTGCTCCTATTTTGTAGGATCTCTTCATGGGAATCCCCACATGCTCCTATCATTTAAATTAATTACAAATGTCAATTTACATGTTCATTTCATTTGAATTTAATCTCTTTCTAATCGTAGTGTTTGGGGAACACTTTCCAAGGACTTAGGAGATACATGAAATAATGTTTAGGATTGCACTAATGGCATCCTATTCCAACATTCTCCCATGTGACATTATACATTGAAATTATTCTAAACAAGGAATCATTATTATAAATCAAGTATAGGACTCATGAAAATGTCCTTCCCACACGCATCAATCAATCCATGCCAACTTCAAATGCACTCCGGTGATAATCATGAAGCTCCAAAAGCAAATGATTAATACTCAAAACAAAGAGAACTTATCTGTAGGAACTCGTTTTGTAAGATAATCTACAACATTAATTAAAGTGTCAACTTTCTCAATTAATACCTTCCCACTCTCAACCATTTCTCACACAAAGTGATACTGAACATCAACATGCTTAGTATGAGCATGGTACATAGGATTTTTTGCTAAAAAAATAGCACTCTGACTATCACATTCATGTTTAAGTTACTTGCAATTAAAACCAATACCTTTCCCAAGTCTCTATATCCAAACTACTTTGAAAAGTGAAATCACAAGGCTGAACTCCATGTCCAAATTGTGTGTAGGCTTTGGTCCTTAATATTGAAAATAGCTTTTCTTACTAGTAACTATTCCAACATTTATCTCTACCATATAAGAGCAGAACCTGCTTTCCACCTATTTCTCCAAGCATCCATGTGAGGAATCACAACCAACCAATCCATGCCAAAAACCAAATGCAACAGAGCACTATCATGAAGTAATCAAGAAAATGATTAATGTACCCAATACGTAAGAGAACTACATAAGATCAATGTCAAACCTCCAATCATGAATCAAGAACATAAACATGACAACATGATCTAACCATCTCCTACTAGGAGATCACATGCACCATAACATATATACATCCTAGTCTCAAGAGAACAAGTACCATGCCAAACTCTAAATGCATATCAAGAGTAAAGTATGACATAATAACAACCACTCTAAACAAAGAAAAAAACCATATCTCCAATCACATGAAGATAACCTTACCAATGATGCATCCTCATCACTGCCAACTACTCCCATTGAACTATGGTACAAGCTACACATGGCATCATGACTACCATCCTCCTCGTGAAGATCACTCTTTAACATCAAGAAAAGAGTCATCACTAGCAGTTTTACATGAAATGATCAAAGCATAATTACTATCATCCAAGGATCCCTCTGTAGAAGAATCAAAACTCTTTTTCTTGTTCTTACAATCCTTCTTCACATGTCCCAGTTTACCACAATTCCAACACTTTACCCTACTCCGTCCTTCTGACTTACCCTTTCCTTCCTTGTCTCCCTTAGGTTCCTTTTTCTCAAGCCTACCTTTTACAAACAAGGCATCTTGGATTTCCGTTTTAGACTTCTTCCTAATCTCCTCTGATAGGAGAGTAGAAATTATATTGTCCATCTTCAGATATGCACCACTACCACTAATAGAAACAATTAGATTTTCCCAAGATTTTGGTAAAGAACAAAGTAATAATATGCATTTATCTTGATCTTCGAGCTTTAAATTCACAAATACTAACTGACTTAGAATCAAATTAAAAGAATTCAGAGGATTTGCAACATAATCACCATCTTTCATCTTTAAGGAATACAACTGTATTTTCAAATACAACTTATTAGTAAGAATTTTAGTTTGATAAATATCACCTATTCTCTTCCACAAATTATATGCAGTAGTTTCTTTTGAAACATTCAAGAGAACATCAACAACAAGACACAATCTTATGGTCCCTCTTGCCTTCTTATCAAGCTTAGCCCAATCCTCATTTGAAATCATTGTAGGTAACTTTGTCACATTACCAACAACTAACCACTGATCTCTCTCTTCAATGAGATCCTCCATTTTTAGTTTCCACATCTCATAATTAGATCCTTCGAATCTTTCAATAACTAAATGAGAATTAAAGCTCATTGTAAAAAACTTATTTTCCAAAATCAACAATAACACAATAGTAAAAGCTCCCACTATAGCCAAAAAACCTTCAAAATTTTAAGAGAAAGGCATCCCAAACTCTACCCCAATCGTTAGCTCTGATACCAAATGTTGAAAAATGGAGGTAATTGTGTAGCTTAATACTTTGTAAAAATATTGT
>VDFB02243198.1:0-28163 GCA_007258455.2 Sequoia sempervirens | reverse complement strand
ATTAACTTTTGCATGGAGCTTATCAATAATATTCTGCCAAGAACCCTTGGGAAGATGGCGAACAGAAATTGGGAAACCTAGATACATCAAAGGGAGAACCCCTATCTGAAACCTCAAGATATTAGCAATTCTTCTCTGTATGGGGGTCGGTGTATTGAAGAAGAATATGGAAGACTTCTCCTCATTAATCAATTTTCCTAAAGCAACAAGATATATGTCCAACACCTGCCTCAAGTTAGTAGCTTCCCTAGTAGTAGCCATCCCCATTAGGGCAGTATCATCAACAAACTACAAATGAGATTGTGGAGGCAAGTCTCCATCCCATCGCCAACCCTGAATAATGCCAAGCTCCACCCTTCTTTTCAACAAACATCCAAGGCCTTCCACAAGAAGTAGAAAAATATACAAAGAAAGAGGATCTCCTTGGCGCAAACCCCTTGAGGCACCAAAAAGTTTAGAATGATCTCCATTTATCAAAACTGAGAAGGAAATAGACGTGACACATCTCTTGACCCATTGGATCCACTCCTCACCAAAACCAAAAGAAACAAGGATCTTCTGCAAAAAAGACCATCTAACCCTGTCATAAGCCTTAGCCATATCCAGCTTAATGAGCATAGCCTTCTCGTGGGAGTTGTCCATGGAGTGGATGGTCTCCGTAGCAATGACAACCCCATCAAGAATCTGTTGACCCACCACAAATCCACTTTGTTCCTCTGAAATCAACACTTTAAGCCACTTCTTCAATCTCTTAGCCAATAACTTTGAAATGATTTTATAAGCCACATTGCAAAGAGAGATAGGCCAGAATTGAGATAACCTATCAGCACCTTCACACTTGGGTATGAGAGAAAGGAAGGTGGAATTCAGAGCACAAAGCATCTTTTTTATTCCTCTAGGACTCAAGGACAACTGCAAGAAGATCCAACTTTATGATATCCTAGAATTCCTAAAAAAATCAATCGGGAAACCATCGGGACTAGGAGCTTTACCCTTCTTCATCTGAAACACAATCCCCTCCAGCTCATCAAGAGAGATATCTTTCATCAAATACTCATTCGCCTCCCTAGAGACCAACTGAGGAAAACAAGAAAGAACCTGTGCTTCCTCAACAGAGCCCCCTTGTGAATCCTCCCTAAATAAAGTAGCAAAATACTGAGATTCCTCAGCAGAGATTTCTTGAAACGAGGCAAGACGTTCACCCCTATCATTCACCAGAAAAGGAATGGAATTACCATGCCTCCTATCCTTCACAGAATTGAAGGAGAAGGCGGTGTTTTTATCACCTTCCTATAACCATTCAACCCGGGCCTTTTGCTTCCAATAGATTTCTTCCCGCAATTCAAATTCCTCAACCACTTTCAAAGTCTTAGCCTCCTCCCTTAGAAGATCCTCAGAGGCCCCATTCTCATGAATCAACCGCGTAATATTATTCAACTCCTCATGTGCGGCAACCTTAACATGAAAGATATTACCAAAACATCGCCGATTCCACCTTTTAAGCTGATATTTGACAAACTGAAGAAGCTTGGAGAATGTGTACATTGCCGTACCAAAAGTTGGTCTACCAATCCGCCACCACTCAGCCACATAATCATGAAGAGTGGGATCCCGTACCCACATAAGCTGGAACTTGAATGAGGGAGACCGAGGCCCCCGTGCAGAGATAATACTAAGCTTAATAGGCCAATGATCAGAACCTCTCCAATCAAGAATTTCAGATCGAGTGGACCATAAGTTTCCAACCCAATAACAAGAAACCAAGAAACGATCTAGCCTCTCAGCAACACAACTCTCACCAATTCTCCTATTATTCCAAGTGAAGTGACCATTACTAGGTAGAACATCAATAAGATTTAATTCAGAAATGCTATCTCTAAATAACAGAGCAGAAGGCTCCAACCTAGGAATTCCACCTCTTTTCTCAGACAATTCCACAATAGCATTAAAATCGCCAGCCATAACCCACGGATGGTAATGAGCTAAGCTACGAACAAAACGAAGATGGGACCATAGAAGTTGTTTACCCAGAAACTCAACAGGAGCATACACATTAGAGAGGAGAATACACTCACCAGTCTCATACCAAGAGGCGACTAGGGATATAGAGGATCTAGAGGACATCCACCAGGGAGGGAAAATCTTCTGAGGGTTCCAAAATCAAGCCACCCCTCCGGAAGCACCAAGAGCCCCCACACACTGGCATTCACCATATTTCCACAACTTAGGAGCCATGGCCAACATATTATCTACAAATAATTTAGTCTCCTGAAGAAAAAGAACATCCAGAGAATGATTCCTAACCAAATCACGAACAACTTTTTGTCGAGGGCCACTGTTCAAGCCCCTTACATTCCATGAGAGAACAATCATTTCTGGGGGCATGAAAAATGTGAATCAAGAGTCTTGATTGACCCTAAATCCACCAAAGTTTCCCCAGTTAATTTAATCTTCTCCATATCCTTTTTCCTTCCCAGCTTGGAAGTCCTGTCACCAACCCCTATCTTCAGTTCATTTTGCTTAATGCCCAAACTAGAGGAGGCCAAAGAGCTCTTCCCCACATCCTTGCCTCCTTTTAGGGGCAATGGGGAACCACCTCCACCACTCTTCGAAGCTCCAATAGAAGATTCTTGTTCAGTATGGACAATCAATTGTTGATCTGTATCCATCTGCCCAACCCCAATCTCCTGCACAACCCGAATGGCCTCCAATGGTGGCCCATCCTGTCCTGTATCCAAAGTTCCTTGATCCAAGTTTAGCAACCCCGGATTCACTTCCTCCTAGCTGAGATCATCCAACACCTCAAACCTATTAAAAGTTTCATCATCCTGCCTGTCCCTCAAGGTCTGCTTTTGGCCTCGATTCCTATTGTGAGCCTTGACAGGGACATAACCATCATCTCCATTACCATCACCTGGAATAGGCTCCTTACCATTATCAGCCCTAGGTGGATTACGAGAAGGCTGAGAAGGTTGGGGCACCACAGGCTTAGCCCTAGGGCACCCACGCTGCAAGTGACCATATTCATGACAAAGACGACACTGAAAAGGTAGGGTTTCGTAATCTAGTTGTTGCACCCAAGTATATGATCCAGCACTCACTTCAACAGAATCTGGCAGTGGCTTGCTTAAATCAATTTCTACACAGATACGAGCAAAAGTCATTACCTTTTTATACTGCGTCTGTTGTGAAGACCCAACAGGTTTACCGAGCATTGAAGCCACCAAATGCAACACGTCATCCCGCCAACACTCAACTGGAAACCACGGCAACTGAACCCAAACTGGAATCCGACTCGGTATTGCCTCAGTCGGGTTGAAGCCAGCATGCCATGGCTTGATAAACAAACCCACCTGGTTATAAAAATAGGGGCCACCCTCGAAGACCTTATTCCGATCTGCCTTGCAATCAAAAGAGACCATAAAAAAGTTGTTCGCAAGGAGCCTAATCTCCATCTCCCCCTCCGGCATCCAAGTCCGTTGAGCCGAGGATTCCAAAAAATGCAGCGAGACTCTCAAACCCATGAACTTGCAATAAAAAGAGTGCCTTGAATAGTATTCAATATCATCTGCAAGCATTTCCATCGGGATAATCAACTTTGGTCGCTCTTTGCATCTTTCCAAACACCCATTAATCTTTGTTATTTGGGAACCACTAACTGATCCTAGATCATTCATCTCCATCTCTGAAGAAAACAACGTATTATTAAAAACATTCACTCCATGCGCCAAAGGCTTCGAACCAAATGCTGATCGGAAATCCAATTTGGGGCTAGCCCCAGATGTTTCCCCACCCGACATAGCAAAAAACAAGATCCCCAGCAGGCATGCAAACCACCAGGACACTTTTGCAAGAAATGGAAAAAAAGAAAAGACCCCAAGGGAAGGATCAAAACCCTTCCACCCACAAGCCACCCAACGACAGCAAGAAGGCCTCTAGAAAAGAAAAAACCCCACCCTGGCCTTGATGGCTTAGACCCCCACAATGCAAAGGCAACACATAGAGAGCGACCTAGGGGCCGCGATTGCCTAAGCTCGGCTTACTTGAGAGCGAGCATGCATCATTCTTTCCCCATCAAATTGAAAATGACATATATATAATGTTTGTGGATGATATGTAACACAAATTAAAATGGGTCACTAAGGGAAAGCACATAATATCTAATTTTTATCATTATATTTTTTCTTTACTTCAAGATGTGAATGGGATCTATTAGGTACATACATATGAAAGTAGAGGAGTAATAAACAAAAATACAAAAATATATGTATATGTATGTGTATATGTATATTATGAATCAATTTCATGTGATTATTAAACTTGAAGATGAATATTATATTTATGAGAATCTAATCAAAGTGGGCTCAAAATAATAATTGAAAGAGAATTAATGAATTATTAGGAAAAATAAATTGTTGGAATCCTTCTCCCATCTTCCTATTCTAGGTTATAGCTCTTTAGGACTTTAGGGCTGATTATTTTCACCTACTATTTGTAATTTGCATTGAAAGGATTTGATCACGTGGAAGTGTAAAATATTTTTTTCTAAATATAGACCAATATCTAACTTTACAAATAGTGCAATGAAAATTTTCTCTAAATTTATGAAAATATTTCATCTAGATACAATAATGAAGCTCTATTTGGTACTAAATGATCTTATAAATATTATCAAATGTTGCAATAAAATTCATGAAGGTTGTTGGTGTTGGATTGATATTACATTTGTAAATGCATAGTTTTGATATTATAGATGTAATATTTCACCTTTTATTTTAAGATTATCGAGAGAAAGTCTAAGAATATTTAGATATTTGCAAGTATTTACTTAATAATGATATATGTCTACTTTTACTTGATGTGCACAAGTGTTGTTGAATTTACAAAACCAACTCCATAGAATCATGAAAGTACTTGCAAGAAAACACCCTATCAGAAAGAGGAGATAAAAAGGGAAAATGGTGCTCAACAACTAGAGAACTAATTCATACAAAGATCCTGAATCAATTGATCATAAAAATGAAATAATCCTTATGACGGAGATAGAATCTCTAGAAGTTAAACCCTAGGAGACAATTAAATCATCATGTGACAAGTGTCACAATCATATGTAATGAGATAACATAAGTTAATCAAATAATGCAAAAAAGAAATCAAAAGTTTAGCTTAAGTGAGTAAATGAGACCTAATTAGTTAATCAATATGAATTAATTAATTAGGTGATTAACATATTACTCTAACACCCCCTCTTAATATGAACTTAGGGAGAAGCTAAAACTAAGGAAGACTGCATGAAAAATAAAGATGGGTCCCAAAAACTAGGCTTGATGAGACACCCATGTTCAACTAAAGATCTTTATCAAGTAGAGAAATTGAAAAAATATGATGGGAAAAATTCCTCTCTAAAAAGAGATCATAAAGGTATGCATGAAAAAAACATAAAGGAATTCAAAGGCCTCCTAAAGACCCTCCAAGAACAACTTCCTTCACCCTAAGCATTGATCATAGCTAAAAATAGTGAGGCGATGCCAAAGGTTTCATGAAGATGTTTGCAACCTACTCTATAGAAATATACTCCAAGATGAAAAATCCATCCTAAATCATTTATCAATTAAAGTGCATGTGGATATCAATGTGTTTTATCCTCTGCTTCACTAGGTTACGAGAAATGTGTATGGAACTCTGATTATTGAACCAAATAATAGTGGGAATATAAGAGAAAAATCAAACTTAATAATTAACTAATGAAGCTATAGAACCTCGTGGCTAGAAAAAACTACCACTCAGTACTTAGCCTTTATAGATAAAGAAATAGTGAATTGCTTCTTGCAAGACCAAACCTCAAAAGCATATAAAGAGCATACTTATGCTAAAATATTTATATCCCATCTAAATATTGAATAACCTGTAAACTAATAAAGTAGTGTAGAAGGCCAAACACTTTGAATCATGGAGGATGAGCTACATGTAAGAATAAGATCATCTATATATAGGACTAGAATAAAAATATCACCCTCATATCTTTGAATGTACATTGTGGGATTGGAATGACATCATGTAAAGCTAGAAGAATGTAGAGAATATTTCATCTTCTCATACCAAGTCCAAAAGGTTTGTTTGAGACCATATAATGAATTATGAAGTCTCCAAACTAGTGAAGATTCTTGGAAAAACCCCTAAGAATGCTGTATATAAATATCCCCATGAAGGCAACCATGCAAGAAGGAACTCTTGACATCCATCTGAAATACTATCCATCCCTATGAAGTTGCAAGAGAAAGCACAATGTGAATAGAATCCATTTTGGCAACAAGGGCAAAGGTCTCATAATAGTCAATGAACTCAACCTAAGAAACCCTTTTGCAACAAGACAAGCCTTATACTAATCAATGGAGCCATCTATTGCATATTTAGTATGGTACACCCACTTGCATTTATGTGTGAGAAAATATGTGAATTAACCTAACAAATAACACACAACATATACAATGTATTACATTAAGGAAATCTAAATTAACAATACAATTCTATAATATGATTCCTTAAAAACATTCCATCTTCCTCTATTCTTAAATGTCTTGGTAATTATGCTCTCAGATCTTAATTATGCACTAGATCATTTGGATGCCACCTAAGAAATGAGTAGCCTCTAAGCTAGAATGCAGAAACAATGTCTACACTTACATAATTTTGATGTTCTTGCTTAAATTATGTACTAAATGATATGCAGAATGGTGATTTGTTGTATACAGAATGTTATTAAAATGACACACTACTGAATTAAACTAATGGAAATGTTGTGAGAATGATCCTAAATGCTATGAACAATCTAAAATAGATCTAAGAATGCAGCCATGATTCTAAAATACATGCTATACTATTCTAAATGTTGAATCAAAATGCAATTAAGCTCTCAAATGCTAAATGGATTTCTACAGAGTAATGTTATGCAATCTTATCTTATGAAAAAGTTGTAAATGGGCCTCTATTTATTGATATCACAAAGGCATCAGGTGATTTGGCAGCAATGAACAATCAGGATTTGATCTGCAGAGATCAATGGTGAGAAATGAGGAAGTTGGAGAGAAATAAGGAAATTGTCCCCTTTAGTAGAACAATCCTACCAAGTGTAGAAAAGAATCAATGGAAAGAAGAAGCCATGTGTCCCTGAGTTGGTGAAAATTATTGAGAGTAAATATCCATTTTAAAAATTAGGAATAATTATTTTCATGCGACACATGGTGAGTTGGAGGATGAGGTGGTAGGAGGTTAGAAGCATATGGAGAAATGTGAAAAAATTCAAATTAAAAATTCAAATTTAATGAGAGGGGATTAATTAAATAAAATAAATTAGTTAAATTTGTTTATTTTAATTAAATCATGAAGAAAGTGGTTTAGAAAAGAGGAATTAAGAAATAGGAACTATGTAAATAAATTTTGCAATTTATTTATATAGTAGAGGAAATAAAGATTTTATTAATTAAATAATCGATATTTAATTAATATTCTCCAGACCATTTTTGGATGTATACATTTTTCCCCTCTTTGAAGTGATGTGTTTACGCATTACTTCAAAGAAAACTTTACCAGTGTTTGCTAAAATTTTGACAATGCCCCAGATGGTGATTTTCAAAAGATGACAAATGTATGCCCTCTCAGGAGATAAATCAAGGAATTTTTTATCATAAAAGATTTTTTTTTGATGATTTTTAAAAATTTCCGATGATATGTGATGATGTCGATGATGAAATTCCAATTTGATGATATTCTAGAGATTTATCTCCCGATTATGGAAGAATTAAGCTGCCCTTTGATTAATTGGTCCCTAAGAGAAATTAAAACATCCCACCAAAATCACACTTTTAATTACCCTTATTAAGAGGTAAAAAGTGAAAAGAGGATTCATTTGTGCATTGGTGATTTTGAAATTTTGTGGAGTGAGAGAGAATTATTGAGCATTTGAGAAAAAATGGTGATCCCCTATGAGACTCATTGATTCGAGGTGCACCAACATAATTGACCGGTAGGATATGGACATACACTAGTTTTTGATGGCACATCAACTATTTGATGCATAGGAAACCTATAATGGTGCATTAGGGTTTAGATAGGGCATCCACTGGACATATTGCATTGAAGGAATCAGCACATCACCAAACTCTAATGGCACATTTCATGCTTTTAATTGTGCATCTGCCATGTTACATAGAAGCTATGTTATGGTGCATCCAAGATAGATTTGAAGATTTTTTGGTTTTTGTCCTAAAATTTCATGATGTTTACTAGCATCAGCCAATTATTTGTTGTTGATGATAGATTAGATGATTTATTGATCTCATGATAGGTAAGATGCACTAATGACGATGTTTTTTTTACCTCATCATAGGCGACGATCAAAACAGATGTTCATGAGGTTTGATGGAAATTTCATTAGAACTGATAGGATGCTTGATTGATGTTGTTTTGTTGATTTGAATCTGATTGATTGATGTGATGATTATGATGTTTTATAATGATAGGAGATGGATTTAGATAGTCTTCAGCCTTGAGAGCGATTCTTACGGACTTGGGAGCTAAACCCACAGTTACCACGCACTGATAGAGATATCATTAAGCGATGCAACTTATCTTCATTGATTGACATGCCCCAGATTAGGATTAATTAGGGATTATTGATTGCATTGGAAAAGAGGTGGCATACTGATCACACCATCTTTCATCTAGCCACTAGAGAGATGACTATGACACCAAAGGATTTCTACAAGATTTTTGTGGATTCCCATGATGGGTGATATCATGACCTATGATCACATTGAGTAGTGAGGTACATATCATTTGTGCTAGATTCTCTAGGATGATCATATTGTTGGGTATGAGATGTCATGGTAGGAGATTTTTGAGAGATATGCCCCTTTTCCTTCCATGCTTGCGTGATTTTTTGGTGGCTTCTTATGTCCTAACAAGAGGGAAAAGGGATTGTCCATTAGTTGGGGTCAGACATTAGAGTAGATGATCCAATTTGAAACCCGTTTTTCTTGGGTTTCATGCATGCTCATGCATTTGTATCATGATTTACATCAAGTGGTATACCTCAGGGCAACCATTCTATCCACAGGAGTGATCTTGTTACTGATGTGGGCTTGGGAGCATATTGCGGTGACATGACAAGCAATATACATATTTCAGCCATTTGGAAGACCTTACATCTATGGTTATGTCGGTGCAATTGTCCAGCTTAAGATGGGAAAATTAGAGTATTGGAGATGAGTATTGGATGATCTAGATTTAGTTACTTGGTGGCCGTATGTAAAATGTGAGAAGTGGATAGATGATAATTTGGAGATGCCCTATGTTATGACATCGAGGTATCTCATTAGACGAACATGGTGCGTCATTGAGAGATTCTTAGTGATGCAAGTACTAAGACAGTATGACTGGGTGCAGAGGATACCACAAGGATTGGCCATATATGCTCGAACGCAGCAAGATGCAACTGAGTGGGGGCCCACATTATCTTATGATGCCACATGTGATGAGTTTCATCATTTACAACCAGTGATATGGGATTATCATCTAGAGATGGTTGAGGGTTACATGACCAAGGAGTACTCATAGTACCTTAGTGAACACCCACTCCCGAGGATCTCTAGGGCTGATGAGCTCATGCTAGCATTTGAGGATGATGAGGATAGGCCACCCAGATGGAGGAAAGGTAGAGATAGTGGAGGTAGAGGGTGGTGATGACGGTAGAGGTGATGATGATGGTGATGAATGTGGTGGAGAAGATGGAGGAGGTGGTGCTCACCTAGTTCTTGATGTTAGAGTTCCTTGCACGAGGCGATCCCTAGTGGTAGTAGTGCAATAGAACATGTAGATACAGTTACCCTCGTAGCAGTAGAAATCCCAGATTACAACATTGCATGCCTAGGTTTAGACATTTCAAGGCTATTTGACATAGGTGTAGGGACAACTATAGACACATACACAACTATTTGCATAGTTTCAGGCATAACTCTTATAGGCCCAAGGACATATACATACTTTGACAGCTGAGAGGGATGCTACTAGACCACATCTGGCTTAGGTGTAGGGCTAGGGACATGTACATGTATAGGGCCAGGTTGCTACATTGACTGCTAAGAGAGATGCATTGAGGTGAAAGGTAGAGTAGGCAGAGGCTATCACTGAGAGGTTGCAGCAAGCTACGACAGTTGTTGGATCTGTAGACTATTTCCAAGAGATTCATTGCATTGTCCAGGAGGTTGAGTTTTATAGAGGACGTTATCATGATGTGGTCCCTCTTGAGCGACGAGAGAGTTTTACCTGATCTCAATCTAGTAGGTCTCAGTCTTGGACAGTGAGTGTGGGTGTTACACAACCATTGCTTGGAGGTCGAAGAGATCTAGGTGTCCGTCCATTAGGTGCAACAGGGGGTACAAGTCTAGGGATGCCAACACCATCTGGGAGAAGTACCACATAGGTCTTGATATTTGATGCTCATTATGATTTGGACATGTATGTATACATTGATACTTGATGATTTACGCCATTTTTGATGATGTATTTCTTCATATTAAGATATCCTTGTACACTTGACATCATTTTGAGATATATTTATGTAGCGATGATGATGGTTGTCCTATGTGTTGAATTATGTGTGTTGATCATGATGGATGCATTGAATTTCCTATTATGTATGCTATGTGGTGTTTCATGATTATGAGATTATATGTTATGGATGCAACATGTGTTATGATCCTATGATGTTTTATGAATAAAATTTATATGTTATTATTTTTGTACTTTTTTGATGCAACTATGTATGATGCAATGGATGAATAATGATGCTAATTCAATAGTGGATGACTCTAATGTTGGACAATTCTACATGTTCTTATGGATGTATGATATGCATGGTAATCTATTTTTTTGTATTTTCTGATGCAAATATATGAGTGCATGTATGAAGTGGATGAACGGAAATTTACATATGTTGGTACTTTGTGTATAAAATGTATGGCTAGATGTATATGGATGGAAATGATATGATCAATGCAATTGTTTTTAGATTTTCATGATACAAATATATGATCTGATGACTTGGATGAATGTTTTAGAGAATGACATGGTAATGCATTTTTTTTTAGATTTTCATAATGGAAATATATGATCTAATGAATAAACAAAATGATATGATAATGCCATGAATGATGTCCTAATTCTCATGCATCTAAATGATCCTTTTGGTAATGTCAAATGTAATCAATCTATTAATAATAGAAATAACATCAGCCTTGAAAAAATCTATAAATACCACTACAACATCTAGTGTGAATGCAACCTAGATATGCAACTCTAACAATGCAATGTTGTCATCCCAGTAATCAATTTATTGTGCTTGGTATCACCATTGAGATTTTAAAATGTTGAAAGTGAGTACAAAAATCAATGGTATAATTAAACCATGATTACTTGAGTACTACTTTCATGATGTTTGATAGTGTAAGTTAACACAAGCATCTAGGTATAACTAGACTGAGATGACCTAAGAATTTCTTGCATAAATAGACAAGATTTAATCATTTTCCTATAGAAATATGGAATTTCATCAATGATGCTTTGTAGAGAATGTCCCATGATAATTCATGTAGTAGTAATGATCAACTCACAAACAATAGACAAAGAAAAATATCATTCTTGATCATAGCCTTTCTAGTTCTTTGACATCCTTGAATTGCTCCTCAAAAATGATAACAACAATCATAATGCAAATAATTTGAACATTTGTTGTGAAAGTGATAAAACCATGATTCATAATATCATCACCAAATGTTTTTTTTTTTCAATTGATTTTTTTTTGTTTTGTTTTTGATGGCTAGTTTTGGTGATTCCGATTGATGTTCAATGTTGTAGCTCACTTGATTGTTGTGTTTTTACCAAGTTTTCATATTGTTGTTTGTCTATCGCTTTGTAAGCTCAAAGATGAATCTCCCCCCAGTGACTTTAGGATTTTTCCCATAGTGGAAACAAACCAATTTATTATGGATATGTACAATGGTCTAGAAGCCACAATGAGACACGATTGGCATAGTGGATATGTACATGAGGCTCAAATGAAAGATGTGGATAGTCACAATAAAGAGCTAGTGGTCAACACATGTTCCTATAGAGGAAGAAGGTTGCCTGTAAATTGGCTTTGTTGCTGGGTTTGACTAGCTTGTGCACATTTTCAAATTTTATGTTTTTGTATTTTTCCCTTTTTGATTTTTTTATATTTTTCTCTTTTTTCTCTTTTGTATTTTCTCTTTCTTTTTTTTGTATTTTTCTCTTTTTTGATTTTTTTTGTTGTCACCAAGATGCCCGTTTTCTAGGTTTTCACTAGGGTGACCATTTTTTCAGGACATATTATGATGTTTTTATATTTTTTTAGGAATCTTACAGATGTAGCGGATGAATCATGTGTAGAATTTCTTGAGGTGGAGGTTGTTCATGGGTTCTTCAAACAAGTCCCCTTCCATCGTGGATAGCTGGTATGCTCTTGACCATAGACTGACACAATAACAAAGGGGCCCAACCAATTCAGTTCAAACTTTCCTTTATTCTCTCTATCCTATTGGTTGCGTGGGTTTTCCTTAAACACTAACTCACCAACTTGAAATGCTCTGGGCTTGATCTTATGATTATAACTTCTAGAGATTTGTTGTTGGTAGGTTTTCAAGTGGTTCACTACATGGTTGTTTCGTTTATCTAATAGTTCAATTTCTTGCAATCTTGATACTCGATAGTCCTCATCAGAGATGATACCTTTTAATGAAACCTAGAGTGATGGAAATTCAACCTAAATGGGTACAATGGCCTCAGACCCATATACAAGAGTGTATGGTGTGTCTCTTGTTGGTGTGCAAATATTGGTGTGGTACACCCATAGAGAAGGGTTTAATTGGATGTTCCAATCACGTACTACATCATGGACTATTTTCTTCAAGATTTTTAGGATAGTTTTGTTGGAGGCCTCTACTTGACCATTTCCCTGAGGATAATATGGTGTAGAAAAGCAATGTTGGATATTGATCTTCTCACACAATTCTTGCATGTATTAATTTTTGAATGGTCTTCCATTGTCCATGACAATGGGTTGAGGGATGTACCAATAGATGATCTAATTAAGGATGAATGATTAAATTTTCTTTCTTGCGATGGTGATTAGAGGAACCGCTTCAATCCAATTTGTGAAGTATTTTGTAGTTGTGATAATAAACTTGTGTCCATTTGATGAAGATAGATGAATTTTACCAATAAGATCTAATCCCCATTGACAAAAGGGCCATGTGGATGCAAAAGTTTGGAGTTTCTGAGCTGGTGGATGGATGCGGTTGTCGTGAATCTGGCATTTTTGACATTTCTTCATAAACTGAAAAGAATCCTTTTCCATGTTTGGCTAGTAATATCTTAAATGAAGGAGTTTCTTGGATAAGGTTAAGCCACTTGAATGTGTTCCACAAACACCCTCATGAACTTCTCATAAATCCATTTCAGACTCATTGCATTCCAGACATCATAGGAGAGTTTCGTCCAGACCTCATTGATATAGTACATCTGCAATAAGAGTATGTCAAGTGGCTTGGCAAATGAAATTGCATTTTTTATTTCGAGATAGGTTGGGTGGAAGGGTGTTATCTTTTAGGTAGGTATAAATTTCACCATAGATTGAGGCATTAGTATCAGATATGTGACAGATAAATTTGGATTCGGTATTGTCATAGGCAAGGGAGAACAGTTGTTCTACCAAGAACTCGTAGTTGCTTCTTTTCTTTGGAATTTGTAACAAGGAAGCAATAGTTACCATGGCATCGATGAATTTATTGTTCACTCTTGAAATCTATTCAAATTTGATATCCACAAAGTATTTCTTGTGGATGTGTGGAATAAGTATGAGTAAAATAACACTTCTTCATAAGACATTATATTAAAGATTCAAAGATTAAACTAGTTTGAAGCATGAATGGACTGAAAGCATCACATTCTTCCCTATCTCTAATGATTTATCAAGTCATGGGGCTCTTAGATTTGGTAAGCATTGTGACTATTAAAATTCCAATCTAGAGAATGAGATGATGATATCTAATCTGATAAAAGAAGCTATTACAATCTAAACTGACATGAAACTTGATAAAAGAAACTACAATAATGTATGATGTAGCCATGATTATGATTCTATTGATGCTATGATTGCTAAATTATAATGTTTTTGCTAAGATGCTTGATTGCTTGATTGCTATTCCTACAGAGTAAGATTGCACAAAGTTGGGATTCAAGATTGATTTCCTGTAGAATGAGGTTGTATTTATAGATTCACGACAACAAATTTTTGAAGTGGTAGCACAACAAAGCCCTAGATTCAATCTGGAAGATTGAATGGTGAGAGATAAAGCAACTTGAGTTGATGAAGGGAATGGTTTCTCCCTAGGAAAACATCAGGTCAGATGATAGGAAGAATTTGAGGAAGAAGATTGAGAGATTGATTTCCAGTTTGTCTCAAATTTGTTTACACGACTTTCCTGTGAATGCCAGTTGAATTAATTAGACATAGAATATCTAATTTTATTGGTGAGATATGATGAGCTGTAGAATTTGAATATTTTGGATTTATTCAAATTTAAGAAGAAATAAGATATTAAATTTAACAAAACAAACTATAGAAGTCTATTTATTAAATTTAATAGGAAAGAAATGAAAAATTAAATAAAACAAAGTATGTGAACATATTTATTTAATTAAAATAGAATGATGTGATTTAAAATAGGAGAATTTGATTAATTAAATACAACAAAGTATTAAATTTTTTTATTTCATTAAGATGGAATAATAATAAAAGAATTAGAAGAATTAAAATGTGAACTATATAAATAAATATTTCTATTTATTTAATAGTAAGGGAATTAAGGGTAATTAATCAAATAAGTTGTATTTAATTAATTATATTTTCTAGACCATTTTTAGGTGATTACATTTTGCCCCTCTTTGAAGTGATGTGTTTACGCATTGCTTGACTTCCATGTGAAGTCCACTTGTATTCTTAAATAATGCACCCACATGTCAACCAATTACTCTTTTTTGGAATTCATTGGTATCAAAATGCTCTAAATGGGTGTTTGATACAATCTCATACATTGGATAGATATGAGATGGAGGAAGTGGTCCCTAGAACTCATCCTTTACCTTCTTCAATCTTTGGTTGACGGTTCCTATATTGAGTTAGAACAAATACACATGATAACCCATTCACAAAACTAGGGTTTTCACTAATTTATGCTATTTTAGGTTTTCAATTTTACAAAAATCCTATCATAAATTTTTTTTTCCTACAATAGAAGTAATTTTATCATTTTAATTAAAATGAGATTCATACTAAACTTTCACAACTCAATGTTATTTTAATTCATGGAAAATCATTATAATTTACCCATAATTGTACTTCATTTTACTTTTACAAATCACTTAAACCCTTACAATTGATTGTGTTTCATATTCTTTTGCAAAAATTCAATTACTATATAGGTCTCTAAAATCTATGCAATAATAGGTTGTTCACTATTTTTGCTCTGCAAATTTTCAACTTTGTTCCCCCAAATTTCACTCTTGTTTGCTAAATCAATGTAGTGCTTGCTTAATTTCCACTTTTGTGATCAAATGAGATGAAAAAATACCTTATAATGTTAAAAATTAGAAAAATATACACATAATTAATGTGCAAGTTACGATAGGTAGGAATTAATGGAAGAGAGTGGGAATTTTAATTTCACAATTTCTTTTTCCATTCAAAATTAATATGTTCAATAACTTGGGTTGATTTACTTGCAATTCGTTTTATATCCAGAAGTGAAACTTTTAAAGTTTAAATTCAAATTCCAACTTCATACATGTTGTAGCATGAAAAATTGTCACCCTTAACAATTTCACACTATGGTTTTCTCCCCATAAATTATTGAGCATAATTAACCCCCTAATATCCTAAATTATGCATTTTGAGGCCTATTTTTTTTTATCATTTTTCAAAAAGTTACAAGCAGATAAAAATGCATTCATCCAATGCTTTTCCCCCAATACCTTAATTTCCACAAAATAGGGGAAGGGTGGGGATGCCTTATGGCGAAAATGTCCCTCTATTCTATTTCCATCAAAATTTAAACATGTTCCAGTGTCAACATTTTAACATTTGAAATTCAAGTTGCAAAGGTTGATTATTGGGATCTAATTTTTGAGAAATTAGCTTAATTGCATATAAATACCTAGTTATTGCATCATTTGAAATCTATCTAGCAATAGGTGAAAATTAAGAGTAATAATTATTGTCAAGAGCAAGTGAAGAGAAACATTTTGAAGATTCATTGTAGCAATTCAAGACCCAAGTGTCATGTAAAATCCTATGTGAGTTCATGTATGTTCATGTCATCATTGTTTGTGAAGGCTAACCCCTTGTTGTAGGTCTCCAAGAAATTCAAGCATTTAAGGAAGCAAGATCTAAGACCTTGAGGTGATGTGCATGACTTCAATCCTTCAAGGGAGCCATTGAAGGGTGGTGAGTTGTAGCACTTTGTGAATTCATCATTTATCATTTTATCATTGAAATTTCCATTGTGGAAGTGGAAAAACTAACACAGGGTTTGACTAAGAAAATCCCCTTAGAAATGGAACAACCTTTCCTCTCTCTTTGAATGTGTAGGTATCAAGTTTGGAGAGGACTGAAGGAGATTTGAAGATCATTTTTCCATTGTTGCTTTAAAAACCATTCAACTTGTTATATCACAAAAAATCACCTACAAAATTATTTGATAGTGATCTGGTAAATTTATAGGTAGGAATTGTGAGCTCAGATCCAACATGAGAGGACTATGAAAATAGATTCAGGACACTCCTACAAGGATAAAGATTCCCTTGGGAACCCATATCCTATGTTAACCAACACCAAACTTTTAGGATAGGTACAAAACACTATTCCCTTCCTAGATCTTCTCGCAAATCCCTATTACTGTCTGTGAATTCTTGGAATCTTGCATTTTTTTAATTAGGGAACATAGTCTAATTAGGTTAATCAAGGAAAATAAATTCCTATCCATTTCTGAGGCTCAAAAATATACAGATCTAGGTCTGATTGGCTCACCTTCATGGTTTAAATTTAATCTAATCACCTTGTTGATTTGTATCCTAATGAAACCCTAGAAAAAAATTGTGTGAGGGGGAAAATCATAGATGTGAATAATACAAATGCAATTGAAATAAGAATCTAAGCTAAGATCAAGAACACTAATCTAGGTTTAATCCTACACTTATGAAATGAACAATTATAGTAGACCCTTTGAAGTTTTGTCTAAGGGTTTAGCGCTTTGTTCGTATAGGACGCTAGCGCTCCTCTAGGACTTTAGTATACCATGTTGACATCTTGCTCCCACACTACCATCTCTAGCTAAGAACTTCTTTTGTCTCAAAAATCTTAGTGATTTGCTCGTTCGGTCCCCAAATCTATCTTTCTATTATTACTTTTGAAACTCTACTTTCAATATATTTCTTGCAATCTATTTAATTTTATTCAACCCATTAGGTAGTATAAGGAAGTTTAGGGACAGTTCATTCCCTAGGATTCTCATGGTAATCAAGAGACTCACGAGCAGTGAATCCCCCTTCTCTACATTTTTGGTGAACCCAATATGAGCCATGTTAGATTTTTTTTGGAATGTTTTAATGTTTATGATAATGCTTTATCTAAGGAAGATTTTGATATGTTAGAGGATTCCTAGGATAATTTCTTAGAGGTATTATCTCCTATATGTAGATCTCCCAAACAAATATCTTCATCACAACTCTCTACTTCCTCTTTGCAATTTGAGAAGTTTTTAAATGTAATGACTGTGTTTGTGGCCCTAAAAGGCTTAAGAGACCTATCATTTATTTGAATTTGGCTAGCCCTTCTTCTAAGAGGATTCATTCTATTCATGGGGTCTTAGTCGCTAATGACTTGTCAGACCTTTACACAAGATTCTTATAAGCTACGAATTCTTATAATGTCATAGGGCATATGTATAACACTTGAAGAAATCAACAAAAATTGGATCAATATACTTCTCAACCTACTTCGTGTGGACAATGGAAATGGGATCACAACTTCTCTTATCCACATCTAAAAGGGGAATGAAGAGGAATCCTATTTCACAATGTTCACACTCAAGAAATTCCATGAGATTCCAATGCAATAAAGATTGAAATATGTCAAGGGAGATTATTTCTAAGGCTGGAAATTGATAAAGAAGATAAACTATGGATGCAAAACTAAGAAAATGCAATATGTTTGAAAAAATAATGTGATATGCAAAATGAACTAAGAATGCAAATAAAATGTAACATAAATGAATAACACTGGAGAGGTGGACTTGGAAATTGGAATGTGATGTAGAGAGGCTCTAGAATCCCACAAAAATCACTATTGAATCATACTGGGACACTTATGCCAAGCTGGGTGACTTAGTCCTATTTGGGGAAATTCTGTAGGAACATGTTTCAACCAAAAAGGTATTCAGAACTGTGGAAAACACTTTTCAAGCCTAGTAGTGGGACTAATTCACCACTGATGCCGACTTAGTCCACCTTCAGATTTTGGGAAATTTGAAGATACAATATGTAGCTCCCATTCTGCACTTTAGCTCCTAACAGGTTTTTGAATCCAAATATGCAGAATTTGGTCTGTAGGTGATCTCCAATCTTATTTTAGGGTTTTATTGACTTTGAAATACTTTGATGAATTTTTGACACCTTTTGACACCTTTCTCTTTGACAAATCTGCATACAAGACCTACGAAAGCACATGCAAAGAGGGAAAAAGGTATTAGGGTTGAGTGAATAGGGTTTTCCTTTGTCAAACCTCGGTTTGGTAATTAAACCTTGAAAATGAAATGAAAAGAGATTAATGAATGAAAAACATGCAATACTACAACTCACCCAACCCTTAAAGTGGAAATCTAAAGATTCGCAAGTAATGGTTCCAAAGTGCTTGAATGTTAAATCACTTGATTGCTTGATTAGAAAATAAGATTTTTTTTTAAATTAAGGAGATTAGAAGATGAAAAATGAGAGGAAAACCTTATATTTATACATGATTATACAAATTTTCTTGAAAATACCACATCACAGGCTGACCTCAAGGTTTAGAAAATAATAGCCCGCCATAATTTTGAAATAATTTTGATTTTTGAGCCAAGTAGGATTGTCGCCCCTAGTGGAAACTTGGTCCCACCAGGGAATTTTTGTCAAAAAATGGAGATAATTGTGTATCTTAATACTTTGAAAAACTATTGTAGTTGTAGATCCTAATTAAGTATTCTTTGTTGATGATTATCTATTTAGATTCATTTTACCATTTGTAGAAGTAGACATAGGATTGTAGAAGAATAAGACTAGAAGAAAGAGGATACACAACATATACCATGGAGAAACCCTTTCAGGAAAAAAATCCACCAAGAATCAATGTATTATTTAATCTCAGAATAAGATTACAATAATTCCAATCCTTGCTTGAGATGCTTCTTTTTCCTTCAACAATTCTTCTTCACAAAGGTCTACAATAAAATCTGATAAACTCTCTTCAACTTGCTGCAATAAATAGAAAATAATGAGCCTTGTAAACTTCAAAGAGTTTACAATTACAAAGCACAATGCTTATCTCACAAAACCCACACCTATTCTTTGCAAGTAGAGTTCTACCGTGAAGAACAATGTCAAAACAAGTCCATCCATTTGGGCATCCAAAAATGAAGTGCTAACTGAACGTTGATTCCAAAGATATCTTGTAGGCTTCTCCTCAAAGTTGGCGCCCAAGAATGTGCCCACTTAACTCAGCCTTAAATAAAATATCTTATCATGCAAAAGTGTTAACTCCAAGATGTCAACTTGGGCATCCAAGGTGGGTCCAAGTCAATCTATGTTAACTGAAACATATCTCTACACCATTCATACAAATATCATGCATGATTGATCATCCCCACTTAATTGAATGTATCACCTATTATCTATCGTGCAACTTAAGTCATTAGTCATGCATTCCAAGTCAACTAAAGTCAACTAGCATTCAATTGAAACAAACTACATGCAACTGAACCATAACTAATCTGAACTGCATGCATGCAAACATCAATCCCTAACTTCTAGGACCTTTACATGTATGATAGAAGTGTTATCTTTTTCTCCAAACAATTAGCTTAACTCAAGGTGAGTTCCACCTTCCATGTGAGTGCCCCATGTGCTCCTATTTTGTAGGATCTCTTCATGGGAATCCCCACATGCTCCTATCATTTAAATTAATTACAAATGTCAATTTACATGTTCATTTCATTTGAATTTAATCTCTTTCTAATCGTAGTGTTTGGGGAACACTTTCCAAGGACTTAGGAGATACATGAAATAATGTTTAGGATTTCAATTCAATGGCATCCTATTCCCAACATTCTCCCATGTGACATTATACATTGCAATTATTCTAAACAAGGAATCATTATTATAAATCAAGTATAGGACTCAAGGACAATGGCTTTCCTACACCAACTAATCAACCATGCCAACTTCAAATGCAACCTACATAATCATGCAGCTCCAAAAACATCATTAAAAACAAGAGAACTTATCTGTAGGAACTATTTTCATAAGATAATTTGTACCATTAATTAAAGTGTCAACTTTCTCAATTAATACCTTCCCACTCTCTCAACCATTTCTCACACAAAGTGATACTGAACATCAACATGCTTAGTACGAGCATGGTACATAGGATTTTTGACTAAACACATAGCACTCTGGCTATCACATTCAAGTTTAACTTACTTGCAATTAAAACCAATACCTTTCCCAAGTCTCTGTAACCAAACTACCTCTTTGGAGGCAAGTGAAACCATCAAGTGTGTTGAATTCATGTCCAACCAAGGTGTAGGCTTCTTGGTCTTTACTGTTGAAAATAGATTTTCTTACAAGTAACCATTCCAACATATATCTCTTACCATAAGAGGACTCAAGCTTCACCTATTTCAAGTATCCATGGGGACCCATAACCCTTCCAATCCATGCCAAAAACCAAATGCAACAGAGCACTATCATGAAGTAATCAAGAAAATGATTAATGTACCCAATACGTAAGAGAACTACATAAGATCAATGTCAAACCTCCAATCATGAATCAAGAACATAAACATGACAACATGATCTAACCATCTCCTACTAGGAGATCACATGCACCATAACATATATACATCCTAGTCTCAAGAGAACAAGTACCATGCCAAACTCTAAATGCATATCAAGAGTAAAGTATGACATAATAACAACCACTCTAAACAAAGAAAAAAACCATATCTCCAATCACATGAAGATAACCTTACCAATGATGCATCCTCATCACTGCCAACTACTCCCATTGAACTATGGTACAAGCTACACATGGCATCATGACTACCATCCTCCTCGTGAAGATCACTCTTTAACATCAAGAAAAGAGTCATCACTAGCAGTTTTACATGAAATGATCAAAGCATAATTACTATCATCCAAGGATCCCTCTGTAGAAGAATCAAAACTCTTTTTCTTGTTCTTACAATCCTTCTTCACATGTCCCAGTTTACCACAATTCCAACACTTTACCCTACTCCGTCCTTCTGACTTACCCTTTCCTTCCTTGTCTCCCTTAGGTTCCTTTTTCTCAAGCCTACCTTTTACAAACAAGGCATCTTGGATTTCCGTTTTAGACTTCTTCCTAATCTCCTCTGATAGGAGAGTAGAAATTATATTGTCCATCTTCAGATATGCACCACTACCACTAATAGAAACAATTAGATTTTCCCAAGATTTTGGTAAAGAACAAAGTAATAATATGCATTTATCTTGATCTTCGAGCTTTAAATTCACAAATACTAACTGACTTAGAATCAAATTAAAAGAATTCAGAGGATTTGCAACATAATCACCATCTTTCATCTTTAAGGAATACAACTGTATTTTCAAATACAACTTATTAGTAAGAATTTTAGTTTGATAAATATCACCTATTCTCTTCCACAAATTATATGCAGTAGTTTCTTTTGAAACATTCAAGAGAACATCAACAACAAGACACAATCTTATGGTCCCTCTTGCCTTCTTATCAAGCTTAGCCCAATCCTCATTTGAAATCATTGTAGGTAACTTTGTCACATTACCAACAACTAACCACTGATCTCTCTCTTCAATGAGATCCTCCATTTTTAGTTTCCACATCTCATAATTAGATCCTTCGAATCTTTCAATAACTAAATGAGAATTAAAGCTCATTGTAAAAAACTTATTTTCCAAAATCAACAATAACACAATAGTAAAAGCTCCCACTATAGCCAAAAAACCTTCAAAATTTTAAGAGAAAGGCATCCCAAACTCTACCCCAATCGTTAGCTCTGATACCAAATGTTGAAAAATGGAGGTAATTGTGTAGCTTAATACTTTGTAAAAATATTGTAGCTATAGATCTAATTAAGTATTCTTTGTTGATGATTATCTAATTTAGATTCATTTTACCATTTGTAGAAGTAGACAAAAGATTGTAGAAGAATAAGACTAGAAGAGAAAGAAGATACACAATATATACCATGGAGAGAAACCCTTTCAGAAAAACTCCACCAAGAATCAATGTATTATTTAATCTTGAAAGGATTACAATAATTCCAATCCTTGCTTGAGATGCTTCTTTTTCCTTGACAATTCTTCTTCTTCAAAACACGCAATAAAATGTGATAAACTCTCTTCAACTTGCTGCAATAGTAGTTTCTCTACAAAACCCACACCTATTCTTTGCAAGTAGAGTTCTACTGTGAAGAACAATGTCAAAAAATGTCCTTCATCCATTTGGGTGTCCCAAACTGAAGTCATAACTCAACGTTGATTACAAAGATATCTTGTAGGCTTCTCCTCAAAGTTGGCACCCAAGAATGGGCCCACTTAACTCAGCCTTATAAAATATCTTATCATGCAAAAGTGTTAACTCAAAGATGCCAACTTGGGTGCCCAAGGTGGGTCCAAGTCAATCTCTGTTAATTGAAACATATCTCTCCACCATTCATGCAAATATCATGCATGATTGATCATCCCAACTTAACTAAATGTATCACCTACTATCTATCATGCAAATCAAATTATTAGTCATGCATTCAAGTCAGGCTGAAACTAACTACATGCTTTGAAGATAACTAAACCATAGCTGGTGAGCTAGGCTGAGCGATGCTAAATTGAACTAAACTAAAGTAGGCTGATTTGATCTAAAATTTGAACTTCATGCATGAAAACATCAAACCCTAACTCCTAGGATCTATACATGCATTCAGAAGTGTTATCTCTTACTCCAAACAATTAACTTAACTCAAGGTGTGTTCCACCTTCCATGTAGGTGCCCCATGTGCTCCTATTATTTAGGAACTCATCTTGGACGCCCTCACATGCTTCTATCATTTAGAATTAACTACAAATGTCAATTAACATGATTATTTCATTCAATATTAAACTCTTTCTAATCCTAGTGTTGGGGAACACTTTCCAAGGACTTAAGAGATAAATGAAATGTTTAGAGGATTGCAATTAAATGGCATCCTATTCCCAACAATTTTAAGTATTGTTTATTTTTTTACTTTTATTGTGTTTTGTTATTATGTGTTGCTTTATATATGTATATATATATATAATCTAGTTTATTTGGCTCTTTTTCATTTCTTCTTTTTTAGCTCTTTAATTTATTTTCATTATTGGTTTTAATATTTATAAATATTGTGTATAATATAAGTACTGTGCTGACATGAAGCACAAGTGTGTCTTCAAATCTACCTTGGCCAATCACTCCTAAGAAAAACACCACATTTGCATTGAAAACACCCAAATTTTATCCATTGAAACCAACTTATTCAAGATGAAACTTCAAGAAGCCATTGAAATATTTAAGCACTTGACGAACCTTAATCATGTCGAAGGGTGGACCTTAAGCTCCTCTTGGAAACCTCTTTTATCTACCCTCAACCCACCCCCCACCTAGCTCTATCCCCACTTATATCTCTCATCCCCTCCTTCCTCGCCCCCCCTTCCCCTTTTTCTCCTTTCCAGTTTCATCTTGGTTCCTTCTACCCCCTAATTCTATCCCCTGTCTCCCCCCTGTTTTCTCTAGGCCTTTTCTCCTCCAATTTATCCTCTAGTTTTTCACCCCCCCTCCCTGTCTCCTTTCCCCCACCCTCGCCTTTTCTCATCTATCGTTCTTCAGTTTCCCCTCTTCCTCCTTCTTGATTATAAAATTTGTTGTATTATTTAATGTACTTTTTGGTTTATTTATTTGTTTATTAATTTTATTATTTGGTTCTTATTCTTTGTTGTCTTTCCTTTTTATAGCTTTTTTTGTTTATTTTTTAATTTTATTTGTTGATTTTTTCATTTATAAATATTGTATATAATATTTCTAAATATTATGTATAATATTTATAAATATTGTGTATTTTATTCTTTGGTTTTTTTTTAATAAATTTTATTCTTTTTTAAGTCTTGTCTTTGTTTATTGTTTTTAATTAATGTTTATTTTCTATTTTAAGTGTTTTAGAACTATTTATTTATTATATTGTTTTTGTATTTTTCCTTGTTCTTCTTTTTTGGTTTCTCTTTTCTTGATCCCCTTTGTCTTTTTTATTCATTTATTTCTTTAGATTTTGAATTTGTATAATATTCCTCTCCATTTCTTTTCTTCCTTTTATTTAATATTTCCATTCCGTGTATTCTATATTCTCTTTCACCACCCAATGAGTGCAATACCACCTTCGTGGGGTTGAACCCACATTATTTATGGCCGTGAAAATCAATGGACGACGTGAAGAAAGCAGTGATCTATCTCACCTATCCCTCTCTACCTCTCGCTCCCTCCCCCCTTCTCTCGCCCTCTTGCTCTCTCCTTCCCTCTCTATTTCTCTCTATATCACATATCCCTCTTTCTCTCTATATCACATATCCTTCTCTACCTATCCCTCCCTAAATCCCACCCATTTCTCTCTCACTCTCTCCTTCCCTCTCTACTTCTCTCCCTCTCTCACTTATTCCTATCTACCTCTCTCCTTGCATTACATCCCCTCATTCCTTCATTTCTTCCATCCCCCCTATCCCTCCTTCCTTCCTCTTTCCTTTCCTCCTTCTTCTCCACTCTTCCATCCCTTCCCTCTTCTTTACCCTCATCTCTCTCTTTCTCTATCTCACCTATCCCTCTCTACCTCTTCCTCCCTCCCTCCCTACCCCCTTCTCTCTCCCTCTTGCTCTCTCCTTCCTTATTTATTTCTTTCCATATCACATATCCCTCTCTACCTATCCCTCTCTACCTATTCCTCCCTCCATCCCACCTATTTCTCTCTCACTCTCTCCATCCCTCTCTACTTCTCTCCCTCTCTCACTTATTCCTCTCTACCTCTCTCTCCTTCCCCTTCTAATTCTCTATAAAACAACACTTCCTATACAACTTTAGTTATATACTAAGCAATGATTATCACACCCAACATATGCCCACATGTGAAGTCTCCAAGGCTCGATGAATGCTTCCTGCATTACCTTTCACATCACGGAGACAAACAAGAGTGTACAACATGCCATGTAATAGATCTTGGTGGGATTCCTGGTGGGGTTTCTGATGCTGGAGGAGATCCCAGTGGGGGAACACATAATAGCCTATTGGCTAATTATTTTTATAGTATAAATAAGTTATCTTGTAGTTAAATAGTTATTTTATTTTTATTATTAAAAATTTATTATATTATTTTATTTAAAGAATCATTTTTATTTTATTTACTATATAAATTATTTTATTTTATTTTATTTATTATGTAGATTATTATTTATTTTATTTATTTATATTTGTTTTTATTTATTTTATTTATTTATTTTTATATTATATATAATGAAAAACTCTAATAATGTAAAAATAATATGAAAGGAGGCTTTATTGCATTGATTTGTAAACAATTATTGCACTTACACACGGAAAAGGAGAAATTAATGCTTTTATTTATTATATTTTTTGTTTGGATTAGAAAAGTGCTTAGGATTTAAATAAGACCCTTACCAAAAGTCATTGATTTCCCCATACATCATTAAATCTAAATTATTAAATGTTAAACTTTATACACCCATATGAATATATTCTTAAATTATTAAATGAAACTTTATACACCCATATGAATATATTCTTAAATTATTAAATGAAACTTTATACACCCATATGAATATATTCTTTGGTGCTTAGTGGTAAGCGGTACCTATCGTTTCAATACGAAATAGAAAGCCTTATCGCTTCATATTCCCATGATAGAAGAAACGGCTCATTTCCTAGCTCAAAAGGTATCAGTCCCAGAAAAATCCAAGCATCAACGATATTTTTGTCTGTATCAGGCAATGGCACATTATTAATTCAAATTTGAACTTGACAGTCCTGGTTCAAATCCAACTAAAATCTTTTGATGTGACCAGAGCAATAATGTCGAAAAAGACTACGGTAGTGGTGAGCAAAGCGCCAACGACGCATGAAAGACCTCCGTTTATTACACAGTGCAAGTGTCGGGCACCATCGGAGTTTCCAACATCAGCCTGTTGGAAATCCCGGTGGGGTTCCCCCGGTATAATAGCTATCGGCTAAATATTGTCTATAATATTTATAGATATTGTTTATAAAATCTATAAATATTGTCCATAATAATTATAAGTATTGTTTTTTTAAAAAATTTATTGTGTTTTATTATTATGTGTTGATATATATATATATATATATATATATATATATATATAAAAGAGCACATAAATATAAAAATAAAACACAATAAAAATTAAAAAATTAAGAATACTTATATTATACACAATATTTATAAATATTAAAACTAATAATGAAAAAAACTAAAAGAGTTAAAAGAAGAAATGAAAAAGAATCAAATTATATATATATATATATATATATATATAATCTAGTTGATTTGGTTTTCTACTCTTTTTTCATTTCTTCTTTTTTAGCTCTTTAGTTTATTTTCATTATTGATTTTAGTATTCATAAATATTGTGTACAACGTTTATAAATATTATGTAGAATATTTATAAATATTGTGTATAGTATTTATGAATATTGTGTATAATATTTACAAATATTATTTATAATATTTACAAATATTATCCATATTATTGACTTGTAGTGTTCAGATATTTTGATTTTAATTAAGGTTTTTTAAATTTTTAAGTGTTTTATATCTATGCATTTATTCCATATTATTGTTTTTTAACTTTGTTTCTCTTCCCTTAATTCTTTTATTGTTTTTCTCCTAATTTCTCTTGTTTACCTAATTTCTAATTCTCTTTAATTTTTTCCCTCTTGTTCTTTATATCCAAGCTAAGACAAGGGTCAACCTTGAACTTGAAGCTCAAGAAGTAGCTATCACCTATTATCCAAATTGTAAGTAAATTGGAGAACTATAAAATATCTCATATCGATAGAGAGGAAAATGAGGTGGCTGACGAGTTTGAAAAATTGGCCTCTTTGGTAGGAAGGATGTAATATGCTCGCATGACATAAATTTGGAGACAGATTAGGGGATCAATGTAAGAAAAGATGATGAATGTGAATAGAAAATCATGGGAGTTGTGTGTGAGGTGATGGCTAGGATAGTTGACCCAAACCATGATAGATATCTATGGGATGATAATGCTCATTGTATTCACTTCCAGTAGAGCTCGTCATTGGAGGTATTTTGTGGAATTGGGTATAATGGACACTCTTCTTTGTCTGGAAAGTTCAGCGTAGCAAATTTCCTTCTGAGGAGAGATCTTTGAAAAGGGTTTTGAGATTGTTTTTCAATACACATATGATTTGATATTGCATGCCATTAAAATTGTGCTTGGGAATGATTTACTCAGAACGGACCATCAACATAGGGTAAACTCTGATTTCAGCAACGTTCTTCGCGGTGGTCTTGGATATTTGTGATTCAAAGGAAGTAGCTTGGTTTCTTTGCAATAAATTGATATAGGATAAATTATTTCTTGGTCTAGACGATGTCCTTGAAAATTTGGACGACTTAGGAGCGCCTCTGCCAGGGGACTACTACTTGATG
>VDFB02243194.1:0-19145 GCA_007258455.2 Sequoia sempervirens | reverse complement strand
GAGAAATTCAGCTCGTTCTGATTTGAAATATGCCTTGAATGGTGCAAACATGCTAACATCCAAAGGCTGTAGCGCGTGAGAAGTATGATCAGGCAGTGTAAGGAGGTCAATGCCTAACCTCCTTGCCTCCTAGATAGTTGATAGTGTAACGTGACTTCCATGGTCATCAAAAATTAGAAGTTTCCTATTACTTGGTGACACACCCCCTGGAATCGACACACAAAAATGTTCCAACCAGTCGAAGAAGAGATCCTTTGTCACCCAAGCATGTGCTTGGGTTGCCATAGTTGCGCGTGGTTCACAGTTCACAATGTAATTATCTATCTCTGTATTTCCCTTGAACAGATAGAAACCAGGTATGCTTTTGCCAAATGAATTAACACAATAGAGAATTGTTATCCATTCTCTACTTTTTGGAATGATGTAGGAGACATTCTTGCTGCCTCATCATGCCAAGACCCTCATTGTACCATTTCTTCTAGCTTGAATGCTTGTTTCATCACAGTTCCATATTTTGTTGAGATCGTATGGTGTACTTTCATGTGCTATTGTCAGCATTCTAAAAAATTTAGCTACTATTTCGAGTCTTAGGCTTACTGCCCTGTGTTTGTCAAGACCTTCAGCTATGCGCAAGGTCAATTTTGAATGGAACCTCTTGAATCCAGTCCACCATGATTTTCTAGGAAGCCCCTTCATGAATGGGTTGGGTCTAGTCTGGCATATCTGAGCAACCTCTTGCTTGAGATTGATAATATCAAGCCTGTGGCCAACATCTGCCATCTCTGTGCACCACTTTACAATTAGACCCTCCTCCTCTTCTATTAGGACTATTGGTGGACCCTTCTTTGAAGTAGTTGTCAAGCTGCCTAACTAATTGGTAAGTGTTGTAGCTAAGATTTTCCATTTCTTTGCAACAGCTATGGTCGACATCCCATTTGCTTCAACATCCTCTAGTGCCCTGTCCATGTCCTGTGATGACCATTCCCTTTCCTTTAATGCTCTTTCCTGCTTGATTATAGGTGCAACAACCTCCTAGATAGCCTCAACAAGTTCAGGATTGGTGTTTTCTTCTACAACCAGTTGATGCACATGGGGGACTGTTACAGTCTCTTTCCATGTACGCGACTTTGTCTTTGCAGTCTTGTTTTTTGGTTTAGACCTCATATTACCTTTAGATTGCACCTACAAATATTAAAAAAGATGTTTGGAGCATTTAAAAATAATAATAATTGAACACTGTTGAAGTCACAGTGATGCATGAATAATTTTCTTTTCTTTAATACGCATCTTGACAATTTGCAATTCATTGCTTAGCTTTTATGAACAATTTGTAATGCAATTGTCTTTATTATGCATGGACACTTTGTTTTCATTGAATATATGCATGTTGACAGCTTGTTTGATTTATTATTTGAATTGAAATGACTTAGAGCAGTTCAAGTTAGTGAGACATGAATGAACATTGGTTAACCATTGTCGAAACAAAAGAAAATGGTACAGGCGTAGTGAGGTAGAAAACCTCAATTGAAAGACAAAGGGAGCTTTCTTGAGTGCAGAGCTAAACAATGAATCGTGGAGAGCCGAATATAAATGCATTGACATCAACAAAGAATATAAGTTGAAAACCTAGATATGGAGTTAAAGGGTAGTTGGTGACAAACATTTACAGTGCATACATCATTATCTATATTCAAACCCACTGGATACAAGTTTTATGCACTGTAAATGTTTGTCACCAACTACCCTTTCCAAATTTCTTATATTTGACTAGTCTAAACCTTTCCATATTTCATAGTAACAATCACATATATATACTTAATGAAATACAAATATATACATAAAAAATTACATATATATATGGTTGTGGTGTGTAAGAAGTTGAGTCCACTTTTGGCCGTAAGTGCCTTCTACTTTCTTCGTGAATTTGACAATACTCTGACCTTAAAATTTGAAGCACTTAGAGATGGGAATTCAAAAAAGTCAATACTAATAAAATGTAGTACTCGTAGTCTAGTTTCCAAATATGTAATTTATTTCCATACCCAAATTTAAAATTGGTCAACAGGCGCCTTTAAAACCACTATTTAAAAGTCACTTTTATACCATACCACGATGTGTACATATCCCATATTTTGACCTAAATTATCATATTTTCTAAACTTTGGGAAAAGATTTAGGACTCACCAAAGCTTTCTGCTTAACATTTTTATAATTTTTATTGAATTTTTTTTATTAAATATTTATTAGGTATATTTGTTCAGTTTTGAAAATCGCTGCAGTACCACACGTGACAAGATGACCTAAACTTATCATTTTTTGATTTTTTTTTTTAAATCAAAAGAATTGTCTCGTTTGTTTCCTCGTGGCAATTCATTCTTCAAACAGTTTGATCAAAAAGTTATTAAAATACTAAAAATCTCGATAATTCAAGTTTATGGACTAGTTTCATTAGGAAATTAATTGGGTAGAAAAATAATCAACAAATTATTAAAACTTATTATCGGAATCTGCACTGTCTCATCTATAATGGGTTTTAGTTTCGTAAAAAAATTCTACAAAATAGGTCTTCAAACATATGTCCAAAGTCATTATTTTCCTGTGACATTAACAGGACCTTCAAGTTGCAGGTGAAACCAGGTCCAAAGCTTAGGTTTGGGTCCCCAAGCCATTTCCTAAACCAAAAAACAAGCCAAAAACTCACTTCAAAATTACACTCTAAAAAACAGATCCCTGCTTTTGAAATTCTTCCAAAAATGAAATTTAGACTGAAAGCCAAACGATCCCTAAAATCTTTCCAAAATGAAAATTTTTCTAAAAATTGGAAGTTTCAT
Source organism: Sequoia sempervirens (assembly GCA_007258455.2). Classification (NCBI taxonomy): domain Eukaryota; kingdom Viridiplantae; phylum Streptophyta; class Pinopsida; order Cupressales; family Cupressaceae; genus Sequoia; species Sequoia sempervirens. Next base: position 16,314 of record VDFB02243194.1, on the reverse strand, counting down.
TTTCGAAATTTTCAAACTGGATCCCATTTTTAAAACTTAGTTCGAGATCCCGAAAGCAACAGAGAACCTGCTTAAAATCTGGATCTCGCTTAAAAACTTTGATCCTGCTGGCTAAAAAGTGGGATCCTGCTGTAAGCCGACCATTTTTTTTGCCTATGCAAACTCACGCCTGGGACTCAACTTTGTGCACTTACTCCCACACACACACACATACACATATATACATACATACATATATATATATGTATGGAAATATATATATATCTATATATATATAGACAAATACATCTATAAGAACATAATAATATAATTACATGGAAAAATATCTTCAAAATGAAAACAAGTGAATCCATTTTCATATTTGGGAATAACAAACAAATATTAAAGACAAATTGTAGAGTTAAAGTTTGTGCATTGTCAAATAGAGGAATACAAGTGCATGGTAGAAAACCCTGTAATTGTGAACTAGTGCATTCACAATTCAAACCCATTGTGAATGCATTTGTCTAATTGTGAATTTTATTTTCTTTAATATGCATCTTGATAGTTTGCAATTCATTGCTTGGCTTTTATGAACAATTTGTAATGCAATTGTCTTTATTGTGCATGAACACTTTGTTTTCATTGAATATATGCATGTTGACAGTTTGTTTGATTTATTATTTGAATTGAAATGACTTAGAGTAGTTCAGGTTAGTGAGACACGAACGAACATTGGTTAACCATTGTCGAAACGAAAGACAATGGTACAGGCGTAGTGAGGTAGAAAACCTCAACTGAAAGACAAAGGGAGCTTTCTTGAGTGCATAGCTGAACAATGAATTGTGGAGAGTTGAACACACAAATGCATTGACATCGACAAAGAATATAAGTTTAAAACCCAGATATGGAGTTAAAGGGTAGTGGGTGACAAACATTTACAGTGCATTCATCGTTATCTAAATTCAAACCCACTGGATACAAGTTTTATGCACTATAAATGCTTGTCACCAGCCACCCTTTCCAAATTTCATAATAATAATCACATATATATACTTAATGAAATACAAATATATACATAAACAATTACATATACATATACATATATATATATATATATGTATGAAAATATGTATATGTCTATATATATATAGAAAAATACATATATAAGAACAAAACAATATAATTGCATGGCATAATATCTTCGAAATAAAAACAAGTGAATCCATTTTCATATTTGGGAATAACAAACAAATATTAAAGGAAAATTGCATAGTTAAAGTTTGTGCATTGTCAAACAAAGGAATACAAGTGCATGGAAAAAAACCCTATAATTGTGAACCAGTGACACCCTTTCCATTTTTGGTAGTAACAATCAAATAAAAAAAGCATTTCACAGATAGAACTAGTGTGCATGGAAGAACAAAATAATAAAATTGCATGCCAAAATATCTTCGAAATGAAAACTAGTGATACCATTTTCATATTTTGGAATAACATGAGAATATTATAAACAAATTGTAGAGTTAAAGGTTTTGTAATGAGGAACACATGAATGCAAGTGCATGGTAGAAACCTTTGAAATGATAAACATTGAAACCCTATGAATATTTTGTAGTAATAGTCAAATATAAAAGACAATATGCAGTGCATGATAAATTGTAACCATTTCCATATTTTGGAATAACAAACAAATGTAAAAAGCAAATTGGAGAGTTAAATTTTGTGCAATGACAAACACACGAATACAAGTGCATGGCTAAAAACTAGTGAAACCCTTTACCTATTTCGTCGAACAATTCTAATAGTAATGAAAAACCATTTAAACCAGTCAAATCCATTTCATATTTCCTATAAGGAAGTAAATATGAAAAACACAATGCAAAGTAAACGTCGTGCAATGAAGAACACAAGAGATTGAAGAACACAAGATATTGAAAAGCACAATGTAGAGTAAATGTCGTGTATGGACGAGTATAGAGGAAATGAAAACCAATGAAACCCTGAAATCGAACTGAAATTACTTGACATTCATATAAAGTGTAAGTTCAAACCCCAAATATTGAGTTACAGATCATTGTGACAAGAATTGACATCACATACAACATATTTGCATTCCCAGATATAAAGAACATAAATGAAAAATCCAATGTAAACAACATCAGTATGAAACCCCAGATATTTATAGATTTGTGGACAACATATTCATAGCATACAACATATTGGCATCTGTAGGAATAAAGAATTTGTAGTAGTAGAATACCTGTAGCTTCTTAGGATGTTGTTGTTGCTGCCTCTGCACTTTCTTCATATTTCCAAAGCAAATTTTATAACTGAAAATGAAAGTGGGACGTGCTAAATGGAAATTGCCAGAGATTGAGTAATACATATATTTGATTTTGAAATTCTCTTTATGTGTTCAATGCTAGTTTGGTATAGAGTCTTTATTTTCTGTCCTTTTTCTTTCAAATTTGAAATCTTGATCTAAAGCCTTCAATTGCAGAGCTTGTATGTATTAATGGCGTGCAATCCTTGTTTTCTTGACAGCAGATTTTGGTGGCTTTAACACCATTGTTTTGGTGGATGCAGGTGGCAAAAAAGGAGAAGGAACTAGTAGTAGAGAGCATCAATTTGATTGATGGGACGCATATGAATGATTGATTTTCGTTTGAGTGTTGTGTTGGTGGGCAAGTGGGATGGGGGTTCGGTTGGATTGGGTTTGCTGATGGGACAGTGTCTGCTCCTAGTTGTTCTCGTGGCATTGTGATGTAATGCAAGTGGTGACATTATAGGGGAGCTTGGGTTATACTAATTTTATATTTTGAGTGCATGTTTTAAAGCTACGGGTTAGTAACAAGTAATATGGCTTGTATGTTTGTGGTGTCAGATGTGCTTTGAATATTCTCTGACATGTAAGACTGCGAATATCTATTTGTGTATGGGACAAATATTCACCAATTATAATACAATTTTGACTGTACAATGATATGAGTACGCTTGTTGACTTTGTGGGTGAAAACTGTTTTACAATTACATATTAATTTTCTCTAGTGTGAGGCCAACGTGGGACTACTTCCGTCCCCAGTATAGACTCCCACCCTACTTTAGGTTCTCTCCCCTAGCTTATATTTATGAAGAACCAATTTTTTTTGGCTTCAACTTAGAGTTCAAAATATAACCATCATATACTCCCGCCCTACTTTAGGTCCTCTCCCCTAGCTCATATTTATGAAGAACCAATTTTTTTGGGCTTCGACTTAGAGTTCAAAATATAACCATCATATACTCCCGCCCTACTTTAGGTCCTCTCCCCTAGCTCATATTTATGAAGAACCAATTTTTTTGGCTTCAACTTAGAGTTCAAAATATAACCATCATATATTTCTAATTAAGTTCAGAAATTGTACTACCTAGTGGATCCATCCGAGAGGGAAGAATTGAACTGAACGCCAAGTAGGTAAACTGATATCCTGCGGCCTTCATTCACGAATTCGTTGATGGCCATGATGAACGTCAAATTTAATCCTCAAACTGTCCGCTGGTTCTGTACGCGCACATGAAGTTTAAAAAAAACCTGGAGCTCATCCAGACCGTACCTCTTTTCTGCACAATAGTGTTATACATTTGTGGGGCTGGATAGCCGCTCCCTTATACGAGTGGTCCATTTTAGTTTGGTGGGCATATTGTCTCACGCCATTTGTTAAAAATCCAAGGCCATTGGCGATGATTTCCAATAAGAGTAAGCACAGACGGTGCCAAAATGCACTGACTGAGTCTCTGCTATTTAATAAGGTTTTAAAAAGTGCACTGACTTTGAGTCTCATTAGATGGTGATTTGAGTGGTGGGGAGTTGTTGTTCGGCAAAAGAAACAAAACAGAATAGAATATAACAGAATGGTGAGGGGAAAGGTGCATCTGCAAAAGATACAAAACCCTGTAAATCGTCGGGTTACATTCTCCAAACGTAAGGGGGGGCTCTTGAAGAAGGCCAGCGAGCTTTCTGTTCTGTGTGAGGCGGAAGTTGGGCTTATCATTTTCTCACAGACGGGGAAGCTGTTTGAGTTTGCAAGTCCCAGGTAAGGAATTCCCATTTTCCCTATCGATTATATTCTGCAAACAATGGAAAGTTACAGTCTATTTTAATTTCCAAAGTTAGAGAACTTTGAGTTATAGAAGTTCTTACAAACAAATAGAAACAACATATGCCGAATAAAAACAAGTACAAAGAACCAGAAGAAAATTATTTATTATGCGGCGACGAGTTCTGCAGCCCTAAATTTTTCTCTCGCAAAGTATGACTGAGTACAATGAGGAAGCGATGATAATAGGTGTGTTTTAGAAACCCTACTTTAGTAATCTCTGTGCAGCGTGGTGGGCACGGTATTCACTAACTGAAAGTTACGTTTAGATCGAGTGATCACCGTAGCCAAGTTTGAACTGCCATTGACAAGGCTTGCTATGCTTACCTCTTGCATTCATATTTAAAAGATGCATTGTCATCATTGCGCCAGTGCAAAGAGGGCTAGCGTTGCAAAAAAGGTGCAACTACCTCATATGTGCTCACAATGAGCAGATTTTCAAAGAAGTTTCGAAGGAAACTTAAGTTTTTAGGACGCCCTCTATGTTGAGAGAAAGGAAAAACATTATCAAGTACTAACACTCGTGAGCTGGAGGATATCATCGGTGGATTGATTGATGAAAGTTTTTAAAACTCTCATCTCTGTTAGATGAGGATCACACGAATCTCAAATTATAACTGAAATCTTCATCACAATTGTTATGAATGAATACATGAAAAAATATTTTATGTTGAATTAATGTTTTTCAAATATTATTATGGCTTGTACTGTCTTTTCTCTAAATTAGTTTCTAAATTATTTGTATAATTTGCAAATTTAATTGACAGTTTTTTTTTTAATTTTTTGTGTAAACAAGTGTTTAGATTATCATTTATAAAATAATATTACACATATTGACAAAAAAAGTTGAAAAAAGTTATACTTATAGTTCATATAGGGTTGAAGTCCATAGCATAGAATTGTTGAAACAAAAATAATGCTTACGGTTGCAAAAGCAGTAGTGGGGGGCGGGAAGAGTCCCACAAATCAACATCTTTATCTTTCAAATTTTCTTCTTCTTCTATAACATGGGTAGGCGAAATGGAAAGATCCAATTGAGGGAACTTTCCCAAATCAAACTAGTTGGAAATGCCACTAGTAGACCACCCAAAAGTTCCTTTTGTGGGTGGTAGGGAGGCAGAACACTGAGGTGCATGCTCTGACAAACCCCACCATCCATGATTGCTTCTTGAGGTTGGGGGAGAAGCTTGGGAGCTAGTGATGTAGGGACTTTTGAATAAATTTTGACTTGGAGGTCCATTTTGGCTGAAATTTTACATGGAGGTGCAGCTTGAGGAGTTGACTGGAATACAAGCTCCTTTCAAAAAAAATTCGCGACCAAATTCTTTCATCTAAGGCCTCAAAAGTAGCTTTTAGTTTTTCTTTTTGAATTTTTAGAAATCTATTTTTTCCTTGTTTTTTCAAACTCTTGTTCGAATTAGAAATGTAAGTTGATAATCAGTGTAACCAAAGTGGTAGAGATGTAATTAGTAATTTTCATGGTCAAATGGAAATGTATGCCTAAAATGGAAAATGAAGAAAGTTGTCGAAAGTTTCCAAAAAAATAATTTTCGGATTAGTTGATGTAATGTTTTTTTTTCAATTGTAGAAGTAAAATGGGAAGAGGAATAATGAAGGAAAATTAATACAATTTCTTGTCTTTCCGTGTTTTCTGTTTCTGACATTAATGGTCATTATTATGTTGTGAATTGGTTGCAACATTTGGTATTAGAGTAGGAAGATGGATGGAGAGGAAGAGGAAGAGGAGGTCTTGCCTAGATGCATAAAGATATGCAAAACCTAGAAAGACAAGTAGAATAACTTACAAACATAATGGAAAATTAGAGAATGAGACAACAAGGAGATGGTTCATGTGAAGAGATAGGCCAAGGAGGTGCAGGTCAATATACAAAATTTAAAGAAGAATAATTTGAGTGTGTGAATTTTGAAGAGAGGATGCTTAGGGCATTAGAAAGAAAAATGAAGGGATCAAGATCAAAGTTTTAGAGTACATGCAAATACTCTTAAACCAGAGGAGCTAATAGATTGGTTGAACAATATATAAAAATTCTTTGAATGGAAGTCTATGATAGAGGAAAATAAGGTAAAATTTGCATGCACCAAGTTAAAGGGTTATATAGTGATCTAGTGGGATCATTAGAAAAGAAACAAACTAGGAATGGAAAGGATAAGATCAAGACCTAAAAGAAAATGGAGAAGTTGAGAGGTTTTTTCCCCATAGACTATGCACAAACCCTTTTTTGTAAATTTCAAAATTTGAAACAAAATTTATCTTTTGTGCAAGATTATACAGATAAAGTTTACAAGTTGTCTATTCATGTAGAATATCAATAAACTAATGAACAAATGGTTGCTAGATATGTCAAATGCCCAAAATTTTCTATTAAGATGAATTGAGCATTCATCAAGTTAGTAGTATGGAAGAGGCACATGAGTTAGCACTACAGGTGGAAGAAAAATAAATAAAACACAGACCTTTTGGAAGGATGGCTCTAAAATAATTTTGTTACCCTTTAAGGATGAAGGAAAAGGTGAGTCTATGCTATCTAAAAGATAAAGTATCAAAGAAATAAAAGTAGTATGTCAATACCACCAGAAGTAACAAAGGTATTAAGAGATTTTGTTGATGTTGTTCCAGAAGAGTTACCTGATGGTGTACCGCCAAAGAGAGATATTCAACATCATATTGATCTGATTCCATGAGAAACTCTACCTAATGAAGCAACTTATAGGACATGAATCTGACACACCATGCAAAGATAAATAAACAACAGATAGAACTTGTAAGGAAAGGTGTGGTGAGATAGAGCATGAGTCCATCTGATGTACCTACACTATTAACTCTAAAGAAGGATGGCACATGGAGGATGTGAAAAATTAGAAGACCAATCAATAAGATCACCATCAAGTATCAATTTACTATACCTTGTCTAGATGACATGATGGATGTGCTTGTCGGGGCCACACAGTTTAGCAAGATCCATCCACAAAGTGGTTATCATTAGATTTGGATCTAAAAAGGGGATGAGTAAAAAAAAACCTTTGAAACTAGATATGGCTTATATGAGTGGATGGTTATGCCATTCAAATTATCGAATGCACCTATAACATTTATGAGGCTAATGAATACTATACTATGAACTTACATTGGTAAGTTTGTAGTAGTTTATTTTGATGATATTTTGGTTTTTAGTAAAAGAAAAGAAGAAAACCTACAACATTTGAGGATTATCTTGGGTTTGTTGAGGAAAGAGAAACTCTATGCAAATTTGAAGAAGTGTAGGTTTATGCAAGTCAGTCTGGTACTTTAGGGTTTTTTATCTCCACAAATGGTGTCATAATGGATGCAAAAAGGGTTAGGGAAATTCTAGAATGATGTAGTCCAAGCAACATAATAGAGGTAAGAATTTTTTCGTGGGTTGGCCACCTTCTATCAAAATTTCATTAAAAATTTCAATAGTATTGTAGCACCTATAATAGATTGTACCAAAGGAAAGGAATTTGTGCGGACTAAGGAAGCTGAGGAAAGTTTTTAGAACCTCAAGAAGAAAGTAAGAAAAGCTCCTATATTAGCAATACAAAATTTTAATAAGGTATTTGAAGTGGAATGAGATTCCTCACATGTGGGAATAGGAGTTGTGCTTAATCAAGCAAGTAAACCTAAAGCATTCTTTAGTGAAAAGTTGAATGAGGTGAGAAAGAATTATTTGAATTATGATGTGAAATTTTATGTAATTGTCCAAGCTTTGAGATATTGGAGGCATTATCTAGTCCCCAAGGAGTTTGTGTTGTTTAAAGACTGTATTGCATTGAAATACTTGAACACACAAAAAATTAAATAGTCAACATGCCAAATGGGTCTCTTTCTTACAGGACTACACCTTTGTTTTGAAGCACAAGTCAGTGAAACAAAACTAGGTTACAAATGCTTTAAGTAGGCATGTTGTACTTTTGACCAAAATAGAAAGTGAGGTAATTTGTTTTGATGCTATCAAATATTTATATGAATCTAATGACGATTTTTGGGAGATTATGAAACAACTAAAATCTCTAGTAGTTGGCAACATGGAGCACATTAGGGTTGAATATTTTATGCAGGATGGCCAATGATTTAAACTAAAATAATTATGTATTCAAGTTGGCTCAATGAGAGAAAATATTATCATAGAACTTCATAGTAGTGGCTTGGCTAGATATTTTGGAAATGATAAGACAATAGCCTTGTTAGAAGAAAAACACTTGTGGCTAAAGCTGAAAAGGTACATAGCTATGCATGTGACAAGGTGTAGGATTTGGCAAGTAGTTAAAGGAAATTCACAAAATATAGGGTTTTATATGCCATTACAAGTAACCACAAAACTATGGACAAATTTGAGCATGGATTTTATGTTGGGGCTACCAAACATGCAACGAGGCAATGATTTTATTTTTGTGGTTGTTGATAGGTTCTCTAAGATGGATCATTTTATTTCTTGCAAGAAAATAATCAATTTAATGAGGGTAATTTTTTTTTATAGAAGTTAGATTGCATGGTGCTCCAAAGACTACATTTTATAGGGATACCGAGTTAAATTAAGTTATTTTTGAAGGACTTTATGGAAGAATATGGAGACTAAATTATAGTTCAGAAATTCCTATCACCCTCAAACAAATGGGAAATCAAAGGTAGTTAATTGGAGTTTGGGGAACTTGTTAAGGTGCATTGTTGGAGAGAAGCCCAAACAGTGGGACTTGACATTAACCCAGGAAAAATTCACCTACAATATTTTAGTGAATAGATCAATCTAGGTAAATTGCCATTTCAATTTTTTATGGTAAGAATCATTAGGGTATTTTAGATTTGGTGCACATACCAATGAGAGATAAAATAATGATGATAGAAAAGCATTTGTAGAAACCTTCACCAATTACAAAAAAGATGTGAGAGAAAAGTTGCAAGAAAGTAATGAGGGGAAAAATGCTGCATTAGATGTTAGTTGGTGATGTTAGACATTCAATGAAGGTGATTTAGTAATGGTATATTTGAGAAGAGATATATTTCCTACAGGAAGATACAACAAATTGAAGTACACAAAATTGGTCCTTGCAAGGTTATGAAGAAGATCAATGACAACACTTATGAGGTAGATCTAACAACTCATTTGGATATTTCCCTTGTGTTTATTTTTTCTAATTTATATTCTTTTCATGGAGAGGAACATGATAATGACATTGAGGAGGGAGTGGATTGGCAACAACAATTTCTGAATAGGCAAAGGGAAAAGATCGCATAGATTCTAGATAAGAACCATTCACACTCGGCAAGGTCAATATAAAAGGTATCTAGTCTAGTGTGAAGGATTAGCACCATTAAATAACACAAGGGTTACAGAGTGAGAATTGAAGAAGTTGGATCAAGACAAGTGGCAATAGTTTGAGCACAACTTACAAGAGGTGCATACTTTTCAACCAGAGGAGAATGATGTAGTGACTTTCAAGAGTCATAAATTTTGACTTGGAAGTATATTTTGGCTGAAATTTTACATTGAGGTGTGTCTTGAGGAGTATAGATTAGAATTCCAAATAAACCTAGTTCATTTGGAGCTTGTTTGAAGGATTTTTCAAGACCAAATTATTTCGTCTGGGGCCTCCAAAGTAGCTTTTAGCTTTTTCAGATTTTTATAAATCTATTTTTTCCTTATTTTTATAACACTTGTTCCAATTATAAATGTATGTTGATAATCAGTGTCACCATAGTGGTAGATATGTAAATAGTATCTTTGTGGTCAATTGGAAATGTATGTGAAATTACCTAAAATGGAAAATTAATAAAGCTATCAAAAGCTACCAAAAAAGGTAATCTTTGGACTAGTAGATAAAAGGTTTTTTTTAGTTGTAGAAGCAGGATGGGAAGAGGAATAATGAAAGACAATTAATCTAATTTCTTATTGTTTTGTGTTTTTTATTTATGACATTAATGGTGAGTATTATGAAGTGAATTGGTTGCATTAGGTAGTCTCTTGGATACCTCAAGCGGAATGATTATCCATGATGGTGCCCACGAGAAGGATAGTAGCCCTTTGAGGAAGAGGGAGATAGAGAAACTCTGGTCATTGCACTAGGGGCATTTCCCTATTGGTTGAGGAGCACATATAATTGAGCAACCTTAAGTGCAATTTAATAATATTACTCTTGAATCTATAATAAAACATTGAAACAAATCATAGATTTAGTATAAAGAACAAGGTGTTGATCAACAAAATAATTGGCAAAAAAAACCAAATATATATCTTTGCATATGCTAAAAAGAAACTCCTCTTTAAAACCAAGCCATACATAGTGGATTTTGTGATGAATGCGAGGTCAATCGCCTATAAGATCCATGTGCCATGAGAAAGATTCTAGTCTGGAGGGCTTGAAGAAATCATGAATCCATTTCCAAACATTTTGGGCTCTAGGATATAATGATAATAGGGTGTTGAAAGACTTTGGCTACCCACAAAATGGGAAATGAGGGTTGAGAACTCTCAAATGAGATAATTTAGAACCAACGAGAAGGCCTCAGAAAATAATACACCAGCCAAAGAGAGCCAATTTGGGCTCCATAACAATTTACCAAATTATGCAAAATCTATGTTTCCAAATAGAGATTGGTGAGTGCAAATTTTACTGTTGATTCAAAGTAGGAATCATGGGAAAGTGGGGAGAGAGCCAAAGATATCCTTGTCATGGTTTGTAATTTTCGAAAGTGGTTTTTGGACACTACTTCCAATATTTCCACCAAGGCCCAGAAAAATTAATAACAATTTTATGAATCATATCAACCAAAACTACTCCCATGATTATATCAAAAGTTTTATGATATTGATTAGAAAGGTGAACTTGACTTTAGCTTCATCCCATCAAATAAGACTTATGGAAGCTTTGGAGAAAATGTCTTATCAAGTTTTAACTCCTCTCTTGTGAAATATAAGGGCACAAACCTAAGACAACTTTATCAATAAGTGATTGTGATCTTACAAAAGGGGGACAACTAGATATTCTACCGGTCAATGGAAATCCCATTACAAAATCCAGAACCATTCTAGAAAAGCTAGGGCTTCATGGCTTCCCAAGCTCTCTAAATACTTTTTATCACAAAAATCCCTTGGATCTATACCAAATTCTTCATGATGAGAAGGGTTTGAAGCCCAATCCCCTTCCAAGCAAGTCATCTCGTAGAATGATCAGAGGTGATACATTTCTACATAAGGATTTTCTAGGCTTCATTGATGTGATGGGCACAAATGATCTACATCGTGCAAAGAGACAAACCCTAACACTAGGTGGATAAAATCCCCAAACCTTCAAAATTATAGGGATGCAACAAAATTCCCAAGTGCCAGTCAATGAAATCCCGCATGATTTACTATAGAAACCAAAAGTAAATCATAAATAAGCTTTCCTAACTTCATATAAGAGGCCTTAAAAGGAGCCCAACATGAAGAATAATAAACATGAGTGGTTGAAAGAATCTTGAAACAAACTTCAAATTTCTCAACTAGGGAAAGGGGTTTGGTGACTCAATAGACCAACTTATTTTCTATTCTAGTGAGAACAACTTGTGGGAAGCCTAGAAGGCAAAGGGGATGCCTAGAAATCTGAAAATTTCTCCATGACCATTAACAAATAATTGTTTTAATATTTTTTCTAATCTGAAAGGAAATAAATATTAACAATTGTAGTGACAAATAAATAATGGCGAATAGATAGTTTAGGTATTTATCATTGTGGTTTGACATGGTAAGGTAATTTTTTGTGGGGAAATTATTCTTTCCACCTTGGTAGCTATCCAAATTATCTTTTAGCTTGTAAATTCTTTCTCTTTACATTGATCTCAATAACTACTCAAACTATTTATTTTGGAAAACTCACAAACCTAGATAGTAAAATTTTATTATTCAACTGAATTCTAGATTATAATTTCTAATGAGACTCCTTAATCTAAAATGTAAATAATTTTTAACAACCTTAGTGACAAACTAGAACAATCAGGAATTATTTCCTAATAACAAACTAGTTAGCTAATATTAACTATTAACATATTAGTAATATTTATGTAACACTTACTACTAACACAACTCATTTATGGATCACAAACACTAATAAAACCACCATGATTCAATGAGAAAATAAATAAATAATTTGGTGTATGTGTAAGTTCCACTCACCTTGTTGCTCTATTATCTCAATCTCTTACCTTTTTGTACCAAACAACTAATGTTAACACTTGTATGCATCCTCCTAATGCTTGAACCTTTGTTTTAAATTCTTCTATGAGAAGCACTTGCTAGTCTTACACATACAGTGCCCTATGCCATTGCCTTTTATAGTTTGAATATATATTTCCTCTTCATAATCCTACTTGTTATGATCATACCGAAATTATTTTATCTGCATTCCTCTTTCCATTTGCACCACATTAGTATGAATAAGATTTATCACTATCCAACTATAATATCGATTATCTTGGTGATTCCTTATACACAGAATCCTTAGGTGAATCCTCAATTGTTTCCTAATTGCTTAACCACACATATACATATCTAACCACACATCGCCTCTAATTTTCTACTATAGAAAATACCCAGCAAAAATTTAAAACCACTTGTTGATTTTTCAAGAAGACCTATATTCTCCCTATCAATCAAGATCTGGAAAATATAGTTCAATTTAATTTTCCAAAACGAGTTTTGAGATCTAATACAATCACAAAATTTTTTACATATCATAGTTTTCTACTCTCCATCCATGAATGATTGATGAACACATTTAGTAGATAATCTAGATAATGATTGGATAACTCAAGAATAACCAAAAGGATTGGGTTCTTTACTCTAGGTCTTCTATTCTTTGTCTTGGTCTATTTTTGGTTGCTTATTGTTTTCTATTTTGTATTGTTTTGTTGTATGGTCTGGCCTAGTAGCCAACCAATGGATTGTATATTTGAAATTATCTTTGTAAGTCGTAATTTCATGTTAAACTCTACTTAGTATAATGGACATGGCCCTTTTCGTGCTTACTTAATGTGTAGTCGAAAAATGGATGCTTTATGGATTAAGATATAAAACATCACTTTCCTCCAACTAACATTCGAGGATGCCTTAGAGATCTTAACCCAATTAAGGATATAAGAGATCTAACAATAAGGTATCCTAGGATATGATTGAGATAAGAAAGGGGTTCACCATCAAGTGTAAACTTGGAAAAGAAAATGTTGGAAAACACATTGTGATATGCAAAATGACCTAGAATTAGAAATGCAAGCTAAATGAGATATGCAAATGATGAAAGTAAGCTACACCAAGTTAGGGTATGTGTACCTAGGAAGTCTGGAGATGTTGTGAGGATTCTGGAAATGCAAAGAAGCTTCCAAAATTTTCCTGGAAGGACTGAGACGCCAAGATGGCGTATTAGTCCCGCTGCTGTTTTTCGAGGTAAATGCGGAGTCTTCAGATGCCGGATCAAGATCTGAAGGAATCTCTACAAAATTCCACTTGGAGGACCAAGATGCCCAAGGTGGCATATTAGTTCCATTCTGAATTTTTGAAGTTTCTGAATGTGATCCTGAACTCCAAGGTCTGCACTTGCTTCTCTCCAAATCTGAGGTCTTGAAACTTCCAGATCTGGCCTGTAGGTGAGTTTTCATGAATATGACAACTCTGTAATGCAGATTTACAACTTTCACGACTTTGTACTTTAAAGGATCTTCAATTATTCAACCTAGATATGCAAATACAAACACACAAGAGGGAAAAACTTGTTGATTTTTAGTGAATAGGGGTTTGCCTTGGTCAAACCCCTTGTAGGTAATTAAACCAAGTGATGAAATGAATGAAATGAAGTATGAAACATGAAACATGCAAATGATATCACCTTGTATTATGTCTTGTGAAGCAAATCTGCAATCTACCATGTAGTGGCCATGAAGAATGTATATCTTGGATCCTTGGATATGATGTGAACAATGGTTGTAAATAGATCTTCAATGCTACATCCACAATCTTGGCTCAACATGAATGGATGTACTAAACCCTTGATATGATGCTTGAATCTTGATGATGGATCCAAATGCTTGATGACTTGCTCTTGAATGCATAAACTTGCCTTAGGAATGAATACTTGAATTCTTTTTATCTTGTTATTATGAAAAATGAGTGGAGGAACCTTGTATTTATACTTATTCATGCTTAATATCCCAAAATTACACCGCAACAAACCAACATATGAAATACATCCTCACACAACTTCCGCACTTAACCCCTCCACGCGACTCTTTCCGACATCCTCTAAGGGTCGGGTTTCCGAATGACCACCTACCACAAGTGCTCCATACCTACAATTAATACTAGCATCAATGGGGTGTTTTCCTATAAATATGCCCCCATCGAGCTGTCATTTTCATTTGAAGTTTTCAAAACTTGAAGCGGTGAAGGGAATTGCTATGCGCGTGAGGACATTCAAGAGCTCAAGTTTCGATAGCCTTCCCATTTGCTTGTTCAAAGTTATGCACCATGATTTCCCCTTCGTCGATGTAACTACTAAGGATCGCTTGCTTAGGGTTTAGTCTGAAAGCATCATTTTAAAAATGTATGAATGAAAACCAACAAATCATAGATACTAGGATCGTCATGCTAAGGGTGTGGGTCCTTCACGTTGTTTCTAGACAGCGTTGACGACCCCTCTTTCCGCTCCGCCTGCCCTCAAGCTTTTGGATTGATAAAACATCAACTGTGTTGAAACTTGGAAAAACCTCCCATGCAGGATCCCACACATGAAATTCTAGGTGACCTTTGTCGTGTTCTTACAGTTAAAGTCCAACATCTTCTTGGTTGGCGAGGTCCATTTGATCGTCCTCCATAGACATTAGACCAATGCACGCAAAATGGCCAAGTCCTTGGGATGCTATGGATTCATTCACATGGGTGTCCATAGTCGGGACTTTGCTTCACTTACGCCATTCCTAATTCCCAACCTAACATGGCCTCTTTCTTCGAGCTTCCTATGCACCAATGTCAACTTTGAAAATATCCAAGGTTAGGCACTTTGTGGATGTACTTTCGCGGGTCTCTGCGTGTGGACCTCCATGTATCTTTAGCTGTTGTTCACGAAAAAGCTTTGGCATCCTTGCACAATCTAGTGTCCACATTCCTCACTTCTGTAAATAATAACTTTGAACGCAAGTGACAAAAAATTCAAGTCAAAACATCTTATGCGGGTTCGCCTTCACAAACCGTTGTTCGTAGAAAGTCGTCATGCCTCATCCATTGATTAATGGGAAGACCCTACCGCCTTCCTGCCTCGTGGACCCCACACTGATCAATGATGTTAATGTAACAATTGCATCATCAATAGAAAACACAAGTCAAAGTGTCTCGGTGTGTCCAATCATGCAGGTCGTCGCTTGTGGAACACCACTGACCTCAGGTCGCTACCTAGCGGCGAAACCTTGACAGAGACCTGCCTTGCGACTTTGCCATGCCCCATCTCCGCAACACACAAAATGATAGAACTTTCAACCGAGATGAATCAAACATGATTTCCCATGTGTACCAAAGGAATTGAAAACAAAAATAGTTGGGTGAGCTCCATTGTGGGTTCTTCCATGTAGAACTCCTATTGTGGAATGCCACCCTCTTTTGGCCGTTTCCTAATGGAAAAACTCCAACAACGGTCCCATCAGTGGCCTCCACATCACTAATCCCTGTATGAACTTAAAATATCACTTTGACCAAAGGAGATCATTCTGAATACTCCCACCATGAATTTTTGCATGTGCCTAATGGTTTTACACTAAATTGGCTTGATGTTTGAACATTGCAGAAATTCGCCCTCAAAATTCTGCCTATGGAACTCCATCTTCCAAGCGTCGTTTCTGATAGCATTCACCCTAACAGCTTCTACTAAGCAGAAACCTACACATCGAGACCCACAAATCTATAAAACTTACAAGTTAGCTTAAAATGATAGAATTTGATGAATGTAATGATCTTTCTCGGGTATATGAATACATTTAAATGCATATTGACATGATTTAACTAATGTTTCACCCTCTTGATTTATCAAGGCACTTACTGCACCTTTTGTGTGCAAGATTTATGGAACCAACAGAGAAGCTAGTGGGGAAAACCAAAAAAGGAAAGAAGCCTGCAAAGACTCCAAGAGGGAAAGAAGAGAA
>VDFB02243193.1:0-11303 GCA_007258455.2 Sequoia sempervirens | reverse complement strand
AAAAAAGATAGAACATTAGCTAGAATGGAAATCATCCTGACTGCTTCCATCCAACTGATAAACCCACGTGACTAAAAATAGCACCCACAACAAGTGCTAGAACATCCAATCAACCATACCTCAAGGGTATACACATTAGTAAACTTGTTTCAGTAGTAAAACCAATCTACCACTGCAAATAAAAGCTCTATGTACTCACCAATCAAAGAAGACAAAGTACAACCAAAAACTCCCACTGCATAGGTAATTCCAAATTTGAACAATCAAAAAAACATAATGAATCTACCAATAACATCACATAGAAATGTAACCATGTAGTACCAAGGAACATTCACAATGATATGCACAACCTACAAATTAATAACCTACAAGAATAACTCTCAACACAAGTCTCCACAGCTCTCCCAAGTTCTCCACACCTAAGAAAAGAAAAACATTAAGAACCTCCATGTCATCTCCCATCAATCATGAGTGAAAACACAATTCCACAAGCTAGTAATCACTATAGCTCTGACTAAACCTCAGGCCAATGTAATGTGAAACCAAACATTAGGAAGACCACCAAGACCAAAGAGAGAAAACTCTGCACAACATATACCTATGGAACATCCTCCTACATACACTTCTAACAACAAGTTGTGTCAAATATGATCTCCTTCCCATCCCAAAGAGATTCCATAACAACATCCAACCATTCAATGATCAAGATCAAGCATAAAAAATGTAACATGTAAACAATCATGGATGTAAGCCTCCCAAAGAAGACCAAACTATTTCATTTCCCATTTTAGGAAATCAGCCCATAAAGCATCTCCTACCGGTTCTCATCAATAAATGATATAACACAAAAGCTCAAGGAGATAAACCATGATGTACATCTTCCACTATGAATCCTACAAAACCATCTGAATAGCAATTCAAGATCCATATCCATGTAAGAAAGCATAAAACACCTAAGAGAAACAATGGGAAAATACCTCTCAAATAAACTATTGAGTAGACCAAGAGTGGGAACGAGAATGCTCCTTCAGGATATACAAGCCATCATGAATAATCCAAGAGCAATCTCCTCATTGGTCTCTGTTGAACTCACATCCAACCAAGTTGTAGGCTACTCAGACTTTCAACTATAGCTAGCACCAAGAGTAACCATCAATAGCCTCACCTTATTCTTCATGTATCCATGAGTACTAACATTCGATTATCACATGCTAAACTCCAATTGTACATGAAGTATCTAACAAATGATCAAAGCACCCAATACATAAAGAATTTCAAGACCACTATCAAAGCTCCACATATCTGAATCAGGAAGTTATCAAGACACCATGATCTACACATCCCCCTTAGGAGAGACCATGCTCCAAGTAAACTTACCATGGTCTCAAGAACAATGCATCATGCCAAAAAACTAATGAAGAGCATACCATGAAATAACACAAACAAACTCAAAACCAACATCACCTATCAAGCTCTTCCAACACCTCAGCCAAAGACTCCAAACGTCTTCCATGGTTCCAAGATGTTTCACATCTTCAAATAGTGTCCATGCAAATGCAAAAGAACCCTTCTACAACAACAGAATCAAAGAGCTCCTCCTAGTAACATCTACAACACTAAAGAAGACCATCCATCACCAAGTGATAAATCCATAATCACTACTAAAGCTCCCACTGAAACATGACATCCAAGCTTTCCAAGCATCATGACCAATCATCTGTTAATCTAAAAAACTTGTAGGTACAATCAACAACATTTCCATCTAACAATAATGCTAAGTACCACCAAGATCTCCAAAACAAGCAGAGATTACCATCACTATCAAAAGCTTACAAAAAGCAGTGTATCAAAGCCATCCATGACATCATGATACAACATGCTACAGGTCCCCATAGCCGACTATTCAGGTACTCAACACGACCCATCATCTCATCTCAAATCAATCACACCAATGCACAAGTGACCACAAATAAGGCTAGCTTACAAGTCTACATAAACATTGCATTGACCTCATGGATATAGACAATCCACTTCTGAGTTGTCCCACAAAAAACATATGGGTAAAAATACCCATAACTTTGCACAACTCGTAGATCCAATTAATGAAACATGAAGACTCACTAACACATCAATGTCTTACACAATATGAGATCTCACAAGAGAACAACCATGTAGACACTCTGACTCAAACACCAGATCATGCCAAATCCGATTTGGAAAACATGTCCACAACTAGCACCATAGTCAAGGAACCCACAAGAATGTTGAGTGGCAAATCACATATCAACACTCTCATATAGAGAAAGCATCTCACCTCCTCATACCATGCCAAAGCACGCATGTAGAACTGCAAAGATTTCATCCAACAACACTCCAAAAGCCAGGGTCTAGAAAATAGTTTAACAACTCCACATAATCACAAGTTTTTCTTGATGTGTAAAACCTGCAAAACAACATAAAACATGCAAGTACAATAAATCATTAAAAAGGAAACAACATTTCAAGAACTCTAGGCCCCCTTCAAGCCAATTCCAAAACCATCAATATGCGCATGCATCCGAGAAAGAGATAGGCTATTTTAGAAGCTTTCAAACCATCTAATGATTAACTCCATAGCCTTCATGTATTCAAGGTTAATAGAATACAAATCCTTCCAACACTAGGAAATACCACCCAACATAAGCACTCTCTTCCATGACTAGACTCAACCCAAGCTTCTCCATATCACCATAGAGCCTCTCACATAAACACTCAATATGAAAGCTTTGTTGTAACTCAACCAAGAAGCAAAGAAATCCACCTCAAACATTAAGGTTATACTGTTGCCAAGATAACCAACTCTATCTTCACTATCCTTCCAACTATGTGTTGTCTCTAAATACTACAAGACATCCACTCAACAAAGGATCAATACATCAGCCAATTCCTCCAGATTTCCTCAAGCCTAACAGACTAAGAAATCTTCACATTAGAAATACCCAGAACTAGCAATCAAAATAAGTCTTTGCTACCACTTGTTGCAAAAAATTTGTCATCTCAGAGAAACCTCCAAGAACAGTAGTGCCTTCAGTAACTTTAATTTCAAACAGATTTCCTCAAAAACACGTACAACCATGTCACAAAGCGGAATTAGACATAGTTCAATTCCCACCTTAATCCTTCTAAGAGAAGCACATGTAAATTCAGTTTCAACACTTGCATAAACAAACTCAACAAACATAACCATTAAACATGAGAGATGGTAAAGAACATAAGAACACACAAATTTACATGGGGAAAACCCTTTCGGGTAAAAATCCCCACACTCCAAAAGATCTAAACCATTGTACTATTTAGCAACAAATAGAGTTACTATAAAATCTTAGGCCCTTAGCCCTTTTCACAGATATTACACCTTGTTTCATTTTGGAGACAAACTGGCAACAACCCTATTATGTTTCCCTCTTCCCTTTTTACATTTCCCTAATCAACATCTCATTCCATACAACCTTCACACTATTACAATACTCTCACATAGTATACAATGTAGATGAACATGAGAGATCAACCAAGACACTTAATCTAGAGAGATTTCAACAACATAATCCTTCCTTAATCTTCCTCTCTCACTTTGTACTACAAAACATCCAATGTATATACATTCATTTTCAATAGATAGGAAACAATTCATGCTCTATAGATTAGTTCATATTCTTTTTTTTGGACCAACTGTCAACAGTCTTGGACATCAAACAAACTTCTCCAACTGTCATCATTCTAATTTCTAACCAGACTGAACAATTATGAGCAAATTGTACACTCATTGTACAACTTAGCAAATCAACCAAGTTAGCACCTATTCAAGCATGGTCTTCCTTCAAGTCTATCGGCATGACTTTGTCTATCGGCCACAGTTTAGCAAAACACACCTATCATCAAAGTCTCCCTGATGTTGTCCATCATCCTAAGGTCTCGACCAAGTCCATCAACAAGACAATGTCCATCAACAAGAGTTCATAATGTCACATTGAACCCATAGGTCTCCCTAATGTCATTAAGCTCATACACCTTTCGAACCATCTTATTGGCCTGTGTCACCTTGATGATGAACAGGAGCACTAACTATCATGGGATTAGCCTCATCAACAAGAGAACAAGCATCAAAGAAGGTTTCATTGAGGTCCCATGTCACACTGATGAAAAAACCTCATCGGCAAGAGTTACACCTAACGCAAACCCCATTGGCCAGAAATGCTCTTTCACTAAGACTCTTATAGAGCCTTCATGTCACCTTGACCAAATACCATCGGCCAGAGTCATACCGACATTCATGATGAGAAAATCCAGTGGGAAAAGTCATAGTGATAGGAATTAGGAACAACTCCATTGACAATAAACTGAAAACTCATAACAATAGCTCAAGTCAAACCAATCACATCCATAGACAAGAAAAACTAAATTTTACACTGATATAGTCATGAGGGAACTTTACGAGGAGAATTTAGATCATTCTGAGTCTCACTGATCTCATAGACAGTTCAGGATCACTTAAGCAAATTGGCCAGACATCTCAGTGGTCACACTGAAATCACTCACTCAAAGGTTTAGGCCGGTGGGATTGAGGCACATAATTCCAACAATGATCATATCAGTAATGTGTAGGAAGGTAATAGTGCTAGCATGAGAAGAAAAGACCATCGAGAGAAAATCATAAGACCTTTTCTTAAGGATGTAGATTTGATCCCTTTTGGCGGGCTTAGAACAAGTATAGTTAATGTTTTGGTAAGTTAAGGTGGTGAGGGCGGTTGTTAAAGGGTTAATCAATTATGTGTTTTTTGGGTGCAAGTGGGGCTAGGGGTTAGGAACTCTTATCCAAGTGTGAAACTCGGATGGATCTTTAGGTGGGTCTTTAAAGAGGGTTGTTGGTCAATTTCTTGGATTGGGATGCATAAATAAACCCCCTAGGTTCTATACCATAGTGGTAGGGGTCAAGTGGACATATAATAGTGCCCTAAGGACATGATTTGACCCCTAAAAAGTCCTCATAATGAAGAGTGACGAGTTTTGAGGAGGAGATGAAATGAAAGGATGGGGGCGGTGTCCAAGTGCATGTTCCTCTTTAATAAGGAAAAGAATCTCATTGATGAAGGTAGGTACACTTCACACCTCCTCACCCAAAATTTGCATGTTGAAACTCTTATATAATTGGGAGAGGAAGAATGAGTGGGGTATTACCCACTTCTCCTCTTGGAGAAATTTAGTGGAGATGGTAGAGAGAATGAGAAGAGGAGAGAAGTCCACCTATTTGGGGAGATAGTGTAGATGGCTTGGCTTGGAGAGGAACGATGGATAAAAAAGTTCAATCCTTTCACCCACAAAGAAAAGAGATAAGTTCTTCCTAATTTCTTTTACTTGTTTATTATAAGAAGTTGACATAGTGTATGGATCATGGTTGAAAATAGAAAGTAGAAAATCTAGATGCATGAAATTTGTGCTATGTCAGTTTATCCCTTGTAAAAATAAGAAAAGATTCCATTTATCATCATGGAGCTAAAATAATACCTTGCTCGGCGGTATGGCTAGAGCCCATGAGGCTCCATGATGCCATTATGGTAGGGTGGAGAGCAAGCCTCACTCAAATGTGTTTTTCTTCATTGTATTTCTTTAAAATTGTTTGTAATATGGCAAGCTAGTGTTTGGATGTAACATGGAAGATAATGGAAAAGATCAAGCCTAAATTCTTTTGCATGTAGCTGCATTGCTTATTTTGTTTATATAATATGGGTAATGCTACAAGTTTAAAAGATGGGTTATATATATGTCCAATAAAAAGGATGAAAAGAGCCTTTATGCATTGGGTTATTGATAAGATATTTTCTATGTATTATCATAATGATGAGTTTAAGTAAGGAAATGGTAAATTGTTGTAATGAAAGAAAGCAGTTTTCTTCTCCCAAAATACTTGCATTACAATACTTCACTTTGTGATATTCTTGTGAGAAATAGTAGTCATTAACCTTTGAGGCAATTGTTTTGCAAAGCATCTATTTTAATGAAAATATATAGTTTAAATCTTGCATAAGTTTCTCATCATCTGTCTTGAATAGATGTGTATTTTATAATGCTTGCATTTGAATATGCACAAATTTTTAGTCCTTGATACATCACATGTAAAATTTCCTCAATTCTATTCATAATCCATATCTAAAAAAACTAGTACCAAAGAAATTAAGTAGCTTTTAACATGGGGTAAAATTTATTAATCAAGGAAACATTACAAAGCAAGGGCATTAAATGGCCCTATCGGATCAACCAAGTGATCCAATTGATGAGACAAATCTGGGGGAAGTTGACCCCGATCCCCCACATTCCAATCATGCATATGATCAGAAGCCCATTTAGCCAAGCAATCAGCAACACCATTCCATTCACGAGGAATATGATTGAAAGTAATATACTCAAGAGAAGCACAGAGGGTGAGAATTTGTTCAACATCAAAGCCAACTGCCAGCTCACATTATCCATATACCGCCTTTTCAGTAAGTTCACCACAACCTGGGAGTCAGACTCACATATGATCCTTCGCCAACCCAACTGACTGCCCCGCTCCACAGCCAATAAAATGGCCTGAGCCTCCATAAGATTATTCGTATGAAGACCCTTATACACAGAGAAAATAAACTGAACATCACCTGAGCTATCACGACCCACACCCCCAATGCCAGCATGACCAGGATTTCCACGAGAAGAGCCATCCGAGTTGATTTTTAGGACTCCAAAGGGAGGAGGGGTCCATCTTCCCTCCCTATTCACCTTCGGGGTAGGATGCCTGCATCTGTTGCGCATGAGCTGTCGTTGCGGAGGAGGAAGATGAAGACGATTACAACAACCAACATCCTGAGGGTCCACCAGCATAGTCATATCACACTTAGCCACAATAGTTTCCCCTAAGGAGTGTAAAATTTTCCTCCAAAGGTGAGGAGCCATCAACCTCGAATCCTGAAAGATCCACCTATTCCTCTCCCGCCATAGGCTCCAGATAATAAAGGAAGGCCCAAGAGTCCAAGCAGCTTGAAGAAAGGAGGTAGAAATAGGTGCCCTGCCCCACCGTTCCCCAAACTCCACCAAAGAGGAAGCATGCCAGCAGGCCGTATTCCACACTCCCCACTAGAAGTGCCAAATCTCCCTAGCATAGGAACATTGGAATAAGATATGGGAGACACTCTCTTCACAGCTATGACACAAAACACACATAGAGGGGCCTTGGAAACCATGCTTGCATAAATTATCCCAAGTAAGACACCAATTTTGAGCCACTAACCACATAAAGAAGTTGCACTTGGGCCATGCCAACTTGTGCCAAACTTGCTTCCACCAAGGAACCTCAATGTCCCCAAACAATTGCCTACCAATCTGCTTATAACCGGCAACCATAGAGTACTTTCCAGTCAAATCAGAGCCATCCCAAGCCAAGACATCAGGTCCCCTTAAAGAATTACAAGCACGGGAAGCCAGAATCTGGGAGAGCTCATGCCTATCCCCCTCAGACCCTCCTGGTGGCCACTCAGAAGGATGCTTCCAATGGAAACAAAGAACCAAACCATCATGCTATGCCACCTTATAATGCTCCACAGTATCCTAGCCACTTGCACTAAAAACCTCAGAGAGAGGTTGAAGATGAGGAAAAGAAGAGAGAGAATTAAGTAGCTTTAAATATATAAATTTTAGCACAAATAATTCCAACACGGTCTGTAGTAAAAATACTACATTTTGTAAATAACAGTCTACATATTGAGGCTATAAATACACTAAACAATATTATACTTTCCAAAAATAGATACATTAGGCATCCTAGTGTTAGTCATGGTACACGAACCTATCTAGCCAAAGCAAAACAAGAAAAAAGCAAAAAAAAGCTTACCCTATGCCCTTGTGCAAACCAGAGAGGAAACAAAAATGGAAAACAATAATTCTCAAAACCTGAGTGTGAGGCTTTTGTTTACAAGAAAAATGGGGAAATAATTTATGTCGGCTGAAAAGGATGTCGCGGACTTTATTTTGAGTTTTCCCACTATGCCACTAGGAATGGTGATTAAATCACTCTCAGCATCAAGAAGCTCTAAGGAAGTTGACTCTATTACCAATCTATATGTTGCTCTAGGAAAGGCCTCCCACACAGTACATTAATGGTGACAAATCTAAGCTGCTAGAACCAAAACTGGTATCAAAAAGATCTTGGAAAAATCTTCTGATTAATGGTCCTAGAAGATCATTAGAAAATATAATCCCCATAAATGTGTTACACACTCTATCAGCACCACTCCTAATGAAATATGTGCATGTGGGCTTGCTCTGAGCTGCCTTGTAGTGTTCCCCCCAAAAGCCTATCAAAGCAGTAGCCAAGATATGGATGGAGGAAGTAGCGGAGTTATTTGAGAGATAGTACATTTATAATAATAGATGACCTGAACATAACACCTAGTTCGAAAACTACAAGCATTAGGTTGTTGAATCAGCTCAAAGTGAAAAAATCTAAGTGTAGTAGAGGAGAAGACTATGAGTGTGGGTGCATATAAGGGTATAGAGATCCTCTGGGCTTTGTAGGTTTCAATTCCTTAAGAATGTGGGTTATAGGATTGAGCCATCAAACTATTCATTGTGATAAGTGAGTTAGTTTTCTAGGCTACCTATGCAAAAAATGAGAGGAAGGTTTTATGGGCACCTCATCCAACTATTAATGCTTAGTAGGGGCAGCATTGGTCTTCTGGGCGTATGAATGACTGCTAGAGTCAAATAATTCAAATCATAGTGGATGGTTTAAATTTTGGTTAGGGTATCCATTGTTGTCAGCTACGTGAGTTCTTCGTCTATGCATCTCGTTCAATTCAAATAAATTCAATCCCTATTGCAAGTCTTATCTAGTGTCAGAGAGATAGAGTGTGGTAAGGATATGATATGGGTGATCAATTAATGTGAGGAAATTCAATAGGTTGCATGGTTAAACATGTGTGGCTGAAGTATTTAAAATTTGAACAAACTCACTTATGATAAAAAAAAGGTGATATTCCAGTGCTTGATTTATGATGGTGGGTGAATATATTCAGTTTTAGGATAGATTTAGCTTTTGGATCGATAAAAAAAATAAGAAAAGAAAGGGAAACTTTATTTGCAATAAGATAACATCACCTCGTAGAGTAGGTTATTGTTATCTAATTGAGGTATAAGTGTACATGATTAAGTAGTTACAGCAGCAAGACTCTTTCAATTCAAATGTTGATTTCACCCATCTTAAAAACAATAGAGACAGTACTTCTCTATGCATAGGAATCATCCAATGTTAAAACTATTATTTTCTTTTATATAAAATTTTCTCATTTAACAACTATGTAATCAAACACCACAAAATAACTTTATATCAATCTTGTTCCTTGTGTACTACTCCTTTTAACTGATCTGCTCCAAAAAGTCCTTAAAATGTGTCTATTTTTTCCATTGCTATAATTGTTAAGGAAAAATAAAGATACAGAGCTACGTACTACTCGCTGGTGGGAGCATCGCTTGGAATAAATGGCCTTAATAATGGTTCTTATATTAGATAATAATAGTGAGAAATTTGATAATTTTATTAATCTAATTTATTAAATAATAATAATACTCCTTTTAAAATTATATATATAATTATGCCAAGAGGCGTATTCAGTTGTAGAAGGAAGAATGTTTCTCCATAAACATTAACCCTTTTTCAAAAAAGTTGACGTCCTTGCTGGCTGTCATGATGGCGAACAAGAAGAAGCTAAAAAGTTTCATGGTGGTAGATCAGATGTTTGGTAGGCACCGGCTCATAACTGACAGAAGCTGAAGAGTCTCCTGATGAGAGTGGAAGTTTATTACATTGTGTAACTGATGGCAGCGGAAGAGTCATCACAGTTTATAGTGGAGTGCAAGAGTGCCATAAATAAATTAGATGCAATGTGCATTGAATTCCTCATCTTCTAGTTTCTACGCAGGTTTACTGATCATCTTATGGTTTCTACGTAGGCTTTGTTTCTTTCCTGCTATTTATAATTACATGTATTAGAGTAGATATTATTGTAATGTTTGTTTGAAGAAAATAGTTCACTTCTTTCACTTGTGCATTCACAGATATCCATTTCGCCAATTGCATTTGCTTGAAAGTTTCCAAGCTCCATGTTTTGATCTTTATGTCAAGAGGCATATTCAGTTGTAGAAGGAATAATGTTTCTCTGTAAACATTAACCCTTTTTGAAAAAAGTTGATGTCCTTGCTGGCTGTCATGATGGCGAACAAGAAGAAGCTAAAAAGTTTCATGGTGGCAGATCAGATGTTTGGCAGGCAGTGGCTCATAACTGACAGAAGCTAAAGAGTCTCATGATGAGAGTGGAAGTTTATTACATTGTGTAACTAATGGTAGCGGAAAAGTCATCACAGTTTATAGTGGAGTGCAAGAGTGCCATAAAGAAATTAGATGTAGTGTGCATTGAATTCCTCATCTTCTGGTTTCTACGTAGGCTTTGTTTCTTTCCTACTGTTTATAATTACATACATTAGAGTAGATATTATTGTAATGTTTTTTTGAAGAAAACAATTCACTTCTTTCACTTGTGCATTCACAGATATCCATTTTGCCAATTGCATTTGCTTGAAAGTTTCCAAGCTCCATGTTTTGATCTTTACGCAGAGAGGCATATTTAGTTGTAGAAGGAAGAATGTTTCTCCGTAAACATTAACCCTTTTTCAAAAAAGTTGACGTCCTTGCTAGCTGTCATGATGGCAAACAAGAAGAAGCTGAAAAGTTTCACGATGGCAGATCAGATGTTTGGCAGGCAGCAGCTCATAACCGACAGAAGCTGAAGAGTCTCATGATGAGAGTGGAAGTTTATTACATTGTGTAACTGATGGTAGCAGAAGAATCATCATAGTTTATAGTGGAGTGCAAGAGTGCCATAAAGAAATTAGATGCAGTGTGCATTGAATTCCTCATCTTCTTGTCTCTACGCAGGTTTACTAATCATCTTCTAGTTTCTACATAGGCTTTGTTTCTTTCCTGCTATTTATAATTACATACATTCGAGTAGATATTATTGTAATGTTCTTTTGAAGAAAATAGTTCCCTTCTTTCACTTGTGCATTCACAGATATCCATTTTTCCAATTGCATTTTATTGAAAGTTTCCAAGCTCCATGTTTTGATCTTTATGCAGAGAGGCATATTCAGTTGTAGAAGGAAGAATGTTTCTCCGTAAACATTAACCCTTTTTCAAAAAAGTTGATGTCCTTGCTGGCTGTCATGATGGCGAACAAGAA
>VDFB02243189.1:0-15888 GCA_007258455.2 Sequoia sempervirens | reverse complement strand
TGAAAACCCAGATGAAGCGACATCAAAGGCATATAGGAGACTTCTAACAGAAACCCTCATTGAGAGAGACATTGGAGCACAAGAAACATGTCATATGTTATTGGAGTTGCCATTGGTAGAATGTAGTAGAGTATTTGTTACATTAAATGTTTCAAGAGAGGTGTTCAAGCCAGTGTTAAAAAATGAAGAAAATGATGATGATGGACATCTAAAACATTTCATTCAAGGATACATGGATAGACCATATGCAATGGAAAGTATCACACTTATAGATGCAGCTAGATCATGGACATATAATCCCAAAAGAAAAAGAGATAACAAATGGGAACCAAGGACTATGACAACTATTGTAAGAGTGTTTCCAAGATTTACCACCATACCTACATGTCAATCAAAAAAGTGGGTTGATTTTTGTTGGTCAGAGTTATTGTTGTACAAGCCATTTCGTAATATACAAAGGGATATTGGACTTGATGATAATACAATTATGTCAAATTGGGACTCACTTAATTATGATCCATGGCATTTAGAACGAAGAATTATTTCAGAAGAAATTGGAAATCATAATGATTCTGAAGATGAGGATAATTTACCAAATGATCAGAATATAATTGAACATGAGTGGGAGATCATATCAAGATTACATCGTGGACAAATTATGGATGCAACAGAAATAGATATGCTAGGAAGAAGAGATATTGATAGACAAACTCCATGGAGTGCTGAATATCAAGGAGAAGAGTATACAAATAATGCAATAAATTTTATCAACTCTATGAAAGAAAATGGCTTACTGATACCTGATGATATGTTGTCAACTATATCATATGGAACATTAGGTGCTAAGCAAAAAAAAGCACTTGATATTATTATGTCACATTATAATCGACAGGATGATGTCATGCCACTATACATGATAATTCAAGGAACAACTGGAATAGGTAAATCATATTTGATTAATGCAATTCGTCAAGCTCTTTATGATGCATCACAGCCATAATGTTCTCCCTTATTATTACTAGCACCAACTGGAGTTGCAGCCTTTAACATTGGTGCATCAACAATTCATTCAACTTTAAGAATACCTATTGCAGATTTTGTTGAATTAGAAGGAACAAGGCTCACAAGTCTTCAAGAAGAAATTCAACATATAAAATACATATTAATCGATGAAATGAGTTTTATTGGATAAAATTTGTTACAAAATATTAATTCAAGACTACACTAGTCTTATCCTAAAAAAATAAACATGAGTTTTGGTGGAAGATCAATCATTTTGGTGGGGGATTTGGGATAACTACCTCCTGTAAGTGACAAACCACCTTATGATAGTAATGTACATGCAAAACTATTATGGGAAGAGTTTAAGATAGTTGTTACTTTGGATAAGGTGTTCAGACAAGAAGGTGAAAGTGAAGACCAAAAAAGGTTTCGCCAATTGCTCACAAAAATTAGAGATGCACATCCAACCATAGATGATTGGAAATTACTCATGACAAGAATAGATGCTTCATTACATCCAACAATTAAGGAGGAGTTTGATAATAATATTCATCTATTTGCAACAAATGATAATGTACATAGCCATAACAGAAAAAAGTTACATTCATTAAGAAGACCAGTAGCCCATAGCATTACAACCAAACAAGGTAGTGCTAATCCAGCAGAAGGTCAAAATGATGAATTGGATGTTGAATTATTAGTTTCAAAGGATGCAAGGGTCATGTTAACATCTAATTTATGGATAGAAGCTAGTCTTGTGAATGGAGCTTTAGGATACATCAGAAATATCATATACAAACCTGGATGTGGCCCACCAGATCCACCTACATATGTAATGGTTGAATTTGATAATTACTCTGGAATTCCTTTTGAAGATGCATCTCCAAATTTAATTCCAATTTCACCAATACAAAGGGGCCACACATGTCAATTGCCCCTATGATTGGCTTGGGCACTAACGATCCATAAATCACAAGGATTAACTCTTTCCAAGGAAACAATTGATATAGGACCAAGAGAAAGGGCAAGATTAACATTTGTTGCTATATCACGTGTTAAGTCTTTGGATGGAATTAGAATCTCACCACCATTTACATATGATCGTTATGAAAAAATGAAGACAAGAAAGCAACTCGCCAAAAGAAAAGCAGAGGAAGAAAGACTAAAATCTTTGGAAACATAACATGTTTATGTGATGTATATATTTTTCAAGTAAATTCGTCTATTAATATTGATATTAAATTTTTGGTATAAAAGATGAATTGTCTCATTCATTATGAATTTCTATTGTACACATCTCTTTGTGCATTTGAATAAATATGATATGAATCACAATTTGTAAAGTATTATAATTCTTTATTTAAAATAAAATATGTGATAAATTATTATTTTACATTGCACGTTGTGGACGTTATTATTTAGATATCTTTATACATCTATCTAAAATATGTCGGAAGATATCACTCCCGAGGCGCCTCATCTATTCTTAATAACAATTAAAACAGTAACTCGAGACCCGATATCTCTCAAACGTATTTTAGACAGAGATGTAGTATAAGATATCTAAACTAGTATCTATATAATATATAATATCAATAATATTATTATATATTTTAATATATTATATTATCTACATTATATATTTTAATATTTAATATATTATATTATCTATATTATCTATTTTAATATATAATATGCATTAAATTATTATCTAATATAATATGTTTTTACAAATAGATCTTTGTTTTTAGATTTTACATTTATTAATTTAAACTTTTTATTTTTAGAAAAGCATTTTGAAGAGATTTTTTTTGAAGATTTATTAATTATTATAATATATAATATGTATTATATTATATTATATTATAGCTTTTTCTAAATACTCTAAAAATCTATTTTTGATTTCTAAATTTTGAATATGTATTATATTACATTATATTATATCTTTTTTTATTTTTAGAAAAGAATTTTGAGGAAATATTTTGCCTAAATTTTCAAATATGTATTATAAAATATTATATTTTTTTTATTTTTAGAAAAGAATTTTGAATAAATATTATGTTTTTTAAGATTCCTAAATTTTGAACTTTTTGTTTTGTGCCGATGTGCTAACCTCCCATAGGAGCTCAGTAATGTATTTTGGTAATAAGAGTTTTCTTCTTTTTATTGCTTAAGTATATTCCTAAAACTTTTTATATAAGAGATCGTTGTAATGGATTTTGAGGTCTGGTTGAATAATATGATTTACAAGAGATCATGTAATGGATTTTGTATTCAGTTGAATAATATGACAACGAAGTAAAAAAAGATTCAGAAAGTTCTCTAGTCGAAAACACAAACAATGTGGGTGAACAGGAATTTGCAGATTTTAGTGCTATGAAGAGTCCAGAAGAAAGTAAATATGGATCTGAAATAAAGAAGCTTTGAAAACATAAACAATGTGGGTAAGAACTTGTAGATTTTAAAGGTAAGAGTCCAGAAGAAAGCAGTCACGGATCTGAAAATAAAGAGGCCGAAAAATCGGAGGAAGAAAAGAATGAGCAGGCGGAAATGACGTTTACTATGAGGGAGCTGATAAATCGGCTTGACGAAGCAGGAGAAGATGATAAAGTCGAAGAGGAAAACGGTTTGGATGAGAATCGAATTCGTGAACAGGAGATTCAAGAGGTTCGTAGAGTTAATAATGGATTCGTGGAGGAGAATGAGCAGGAGAATGGCGGTTTGTTTAGCGGTGTTACGGTATATGAGGGCGAGAGGCAGGATAATAGTGCTTCGGCTTATCCGTAAGTTCTGAAGTATAATTTTGCTCTTATTTCTGTTCAGAGAAAAAATAATTTAAGAAAATCAGTTGTGCGGCTCGAATTAACTTGGAATTTCAGAGCTTTGTTTTGCTCATTTTGATGTTGTAGAAAATAATTGAGGACAATTAGTTTTGCAGGTCAATTTCATTTGAAATTTTGGAGTTTTGTTTTGTTCTTATTTCTTTTCGAAGGAAGGAATTTAGGAAAATTAGTTATTCAGTTCAAATTCACTTGGAATTCGGGAGTTTTGTTTTGCACTTATTGCTGTTAAATAAAAAGAATTTAGGAAAATTGGTTGCACAGGTTGAATTTACAAAGAAATTCAATTTATAACCCACATTCATTGTGAAGTACAATTAGAAGTTGTGTTTTGCTACGGAAGGATAATCAGCAGTGCGGGTCAAATCCACTTAAAATTCAGATTGTAATTGAGATTCATTGCATAGTACGAGTAGAAGTTTTTTTGCTCGTATTGTTAGTTTGGCATCATATCTGCATTTAACAAACTTGAATGGCTACAGAAAGGTGAGAGCTTAATGGCGCTAAGTCAAGGGAAATCGGTGTTTGGAGGAGTCTTGCAGGGATTCTTTGCAAGAAGAAGTACTGTATATTGACCTTTCGGTTGAGTCATCAGAAGATGTTGAAATGCTGAGCAATCTAGCAATTATTTGTAGATTAATAGGACCGAAATGTGAAAGGGTGAAAATCAAAAAGTGGTTGAATGAAAATTGGAAAGCGGTTGAAATTGTGAAATTTATGCCGAAAGGTTTTTTTGTGGCTATATTTCAATCAACAGAAGAAAGGGAGGCAATATTGCAAGGAGGCCTGTGGAGAATTGGAGAATTTCCCCTGTATATGCAGAAATGGTGCCCCAATTTTGATCCGGTGAAATTGGACCCTTATGACAAGCCGGTTTGGGTGCGCTTATATAACCTTCCTTTGGAGTATTGGGCGGAAGAAAGCATCGAAAAGATCGGGAGATCCATTGGCACTCTGATGGCTGTGGACGAGGAAATAATGGAAGGAAATTCTTATTTATACGCTAGGATTCGGGTAGCAGCAGTAAGGAAGATTCCGAATAAAATAAAATTAAAGGTAGAAGGCGTTATATGGGAACAATCATTGGAAATAGAAGATGAGAAAATGTTTTGTCTCATTTGTCGCCGCAGAAATCATACGGAGGTCAATTGCAGAAGGAGGTCGTCGAGAAAGAAGCCAATGTGGAGGCCAAAGGTGGATCAACCACAAATAAGAAGGGCTGAAGAAGAAAATAAGAAGCCGGTGTTGAATAACTGTCCATTGCTAACTTGGAAGGAAAGCATTTCTGATAGGTCATTCGGACAGCGGGCTTCCTGGGACAAACAAAAAGAAATTCCACATTTGGTAGGAAATTTAAGTGGGGTCAAATCAAGTAGTAGGGATTGAGACAACACAGAAAGATGTGTCTCAAATGGAAGAAATTGGAGGCGACAGTGAATATGAACAAGGTTGGACAGATTCAATGGATGATTTCTCAGAGGAAGATGGTTTAGGTGAAATAAGTCCGAGATGTATAAGCCAGTTGGCTGCAAAAATATTAAGGAATTCAAGAAAAGGTAAAGGCAGAAAGTCCAACAAGCAAAAAAGGGAGGAAGAAGCAAAAGAGAAGGGGTTTCTAAGCGTAAAGGAGTTCATGAAAACCAAGGGGGCCAAGGTCTCCCTTGGTGAGAAATGAAGTTAATTACGTGGAATGTCAGGGGCCTAACAGCCCCTGACAAAAGACGCTTGGTAAAGCGTCACTTGGAGAAAGAGAAGGCGGATATAATCCTGCTTCAAGAAACAAAAATTTCTGTAGAAGAAGGAGAAAAGTTTGTGAAATATTGTAAAAATTGGAAAGGATCATTCCAAGGAGCCAGAGGATCTGCTGGTGGGCTGGGTATCCTATGGTTAGACAACAAAGTTTCAATTGAAGTGGAAGAAAATCACAGAAATTGGATTCAAGGTTTAGTGAAAAGCAGACAAAGCGAATTAGTATTCCCAATATTTAATATATACGGCCCAATAAGCACAGGAGAAAAAGCAGAGGTATGGAGGAATGTTGCGAGGAAAATAGCTCTGATAGATAGCAATAAAATAATATTGGGAGGTGATTATAATGCTATATTGGATACCAGTGAGAAAAGTGGGGGGAAGAATAAGATTAATAGAGCTATGTTGGACTTTAAAGAATTCGTGGAAGAGATTTCAGTGGTTGATTGTTTACCAAAAAATGGGGTGTTCACGTGGACAAACAGGAGACAAGGTTTTACGAATATTGCAGAAAGGCTTGACAGATTTCTATTGGGTACAGGATGGATGGTAGATGAAATTTTTTGCGAAGCAAATATTCTCCCTATATCAGTATCCGATCATTATCCGGTGGCTTTGGAAATCAAACTAAGTGAAAAACCATTGAAGGGCTATTTCAAATTTGAAACAATGTGGTGGAGGGAAAAGAGTCTGGTTGGTCTTCTAGAAAAATGGTGGAAAGAAGGTGGGGGAGATGCTCGGACAACGAGCTTTCAGATATCAAAAAGGCTACATTACATAAAGCATAAACTAAAAGTATGGAATAAAGAACAATTCAGAGATATATTTAAAGAAAAATGTATAGTGGAGAAAGAATTGGAAAGGTTGAATGAAATTGTGTTGAAACAAGGTATGACTAAAGCACAATACAAGCTGGAAAAATCACTGAAAAATAGGCACTCAGAATTATTGGCGCGGGAGGAGTTGTTTTGGAGGGATAAAGTGAGAGCAATGTGGCTAAAAGAGGGAGACGGTAATACAAATTTTTTTCATGCAACCACAAGGGGGAGGCGAGCAAAGAATAGAGTGGAAAGTGTTGTAAGAGCTGATGGGTCGGTGGCAAAGGAAAGGGAGCAAATTGAGGAAGAGGCGGTGGCACATTTCAAAAATCTGTTGGGTGCTAATCAAGAAAGAAGCGTTGAGAACGAAGCATTACTCTCTTGCATTCCAAAAAGCTTAGGGGAGGAAGATATTAAAATGCTAGATGAGCCTTTCTCGGAGGAAGAAGTGAGAAAGGCTACTTTCAAGATGAATCCTGACAAATCCCCAAGGCCAGATGGCTTCCCGGCAAGATTTTTCCAAAATTGTTGGCACTTCCTAGGCAAAGATGTGTGGAAACTGGTGGAAAACTTCAGGAAGTGCAAGAGATTTGTTAAAGACATTAATAACACAGTGGTTGCAATTATACCAAAGAAAGCAACTTGCAAAAATTTTGCGGACTACAGACCGATCTCACTGTGTAACGCGGTTTATAAGATATTATCAAAGGTCCTGGCTAATAGGCTAAATAAAGTAATGGGCAAGTTAATTTCAATCGAGCAAAACGGGTTCACTCCAGGGAGAGAAATTATAGACAGTATAATATCAACCTCTGAAACATTACACTCGATAACATCAGAGAAGTTGAAAGGTATGTTAATTAAACTTGACGTAAGTAAAGTGTATGATAGGGTGGAATGGGATTTTTTGCTTTCAGTCTTGAAAAGGTTTGGGTTTTCAAATATCTGGGTGGAAATGATAAAAAGCTGTATATCTAGTACAAGATATTCTATATTGGTCAATGGTTCTTTGTGTGGTTTTTTCTGTGCAACGAATGGCCTTCGGCAAGGGGACCCATTATCCCCGTTTCTATTCGTAATCATGGCAGAAGTTTTGGGTAGGTACATCAAGAAGAGAAGCAAGTCTTTGGAAAGGCATAAAAGTTGCGGAAGGGCTGGACCCTATGACTCATTCCCAGTTCACTAATGATACTGTTTTATTTGGGGAGGCTAATGTGAGGGAAGCAGAGGTGATTAGGGATGCTCTGGAGGTTTACTCAAAGGCATTAGGTCAGATTCTAAATAAAGAAAAATCAGAGATTTATTTTTTCAACACAAAGAAAGCGGTTCAGAAGAGGATAACTAAAATACTAGCTTTCTCCATTGGAAAATTACCCTGAAAGCACCTGGGAGCTCCAATTTTTCAAGGGATATGTAAAACAATCCATTGGGAAGAGGTAATAAACAAATGTGAAAATAAAGCGGTTGCATGGCAAATCAAATAGTTGTTGTTGGCTGGCAGAATTTTGATGATTAAAGCAGTTTTATCAGCCGTTCCCATATATGTCATGTCATGTTTCAAAATTACTAGAAGAGCTTTGTCAAGGCTTGAAGGGTATATGAAGCGATTTCTATGGGAAGGGGCAAAGGAGACAAAGAGAATCCCTCTAACAAATTGGGAAACAGTTTGTCAGTCAAAGCAGTCTGGAGGGGCAGGCCTTAGGTGGTTAGAAGCATAGAACCTGGCTTTGGGGGGCAAATTAAGTTGGAAATTATATAGGCAACCCAATCATCTATGGTGCAGAATAATTAGCAAGAAGTACTTGGATATGGATGAACCTCGAAGAATTTTGACTTTGGAAAATTCTAGTGGTGGATTGGCTATTTGGAGATTCATTTGGGAAAGTAGGGAATTGATTACTAACCACCTGACGTGGAGGATAGGGAATGGGAATTTGGCAGATTTCTGGAGCGAGTCTTGGAATAGCTATCCTACTCTACAAGACTCTTTCCCACATTCTGAGTGGTTGGCGGGCATAAAGGAACGAATTGGTTGCTCAGTGGCAAGCTACGTCTTGAGAAAGGGTGAAGGCTTGCTAGATACGTGGGACTGGGGCAAGTTTGATTCGATAGGAATCCCGTCTGAAGATAAAAAAAATTAAAAGAAATATTGAAGGGGAGGCAGATTGTGCTGACAGAGGACGCTGATGAGGTGGTGTGGTGCGGTTCGAAGTCAGGAGAGTATACTGTAAAAATGGGGTATGAGATACAGAAAGCGCAGGAAGGAAGTGGTGTGTGGCCCGCAAAATTATGTTGGAATGCAGGGGTGCTCCCAAAAGCTGGAGCATTCCTTTGGACAGCCTTGCATAAGCGCATTTTAACGGGGGACAGATTAGGAAAATATGGTATCCAGGGTCCAAATTTTTGTTTGCTTTGTAGAGAAGATGGTGAATCAGCAGATCACATTTTGCTCAATTGTCCCTACGCGGTGGTCTGTTGGGATTGGCTTTTGGCTTCAATAGGCTGGGCAACGCCAAGGCAGAATGACTTAATGAGCTTTCTCAGAAGTTGGCCTGTGTGGAAAACAGATAACGTTTGGGGAAATGTCTGGGTGGCAGCTCCTTCAATGCTGGTCTGGCAATTATGGAAAGAGAGAAATAGAAGAATTTTCTGCGATCAATGCCTGCCAGCTGAAGCTATAATCAAGAAAATTGAACATGGTATTTGTGAAGTGGTCAATGCAAAGCAGATTAAAAAGAAGGTTGTAAAGTTCACTAGTTGGGATAATGAGATACAGAAGCGGTGGGGGAGCCTCAAGCCGCCAGATTGGGTTTATTCTAACAAAATAAGGAGGGAAGTGTCCAAGTGGACTTCCCCGAATGAAGGGTACCATAAATTGAATTTCGATGGTGCAGCTAAAGGAAATCCGGGAAGGGCTGGGGCAGGATGTCTAATAAGAGATGGTTCAGGGGAGTGTGTTTGGGCGCTATCAATGAATATTGGTGAAGCAACAAACAACTTGGCTGAACTGGTAGCCTTAGCTTGCGGATTAAATTTGTGTGTGCAAAAGGGGATTTTGGATGTAGAAATAGAAGGTGATTCACAATTTTGTATCAATGTAGTAACGAAGGACCAAATTCAAAATTGGAAGTTAAAAGGGTGGGTCGTGAAAATCAAGGATCTTCTGAAAGCATTAAGGGGTTTCTCAATTTCCCATGTGTATAGGGAATCCAATAAAGCGGCTGACTGGCTGGCAAATAAAGGGGTCTCTCAAAATGTGTCTGAAGTGGTTTTAGGGAGGGGCGAGTTTGATGTGGATTTGCTCGTATTAGTTGAGAAGGACAAAGAGGCCTTGTGAAAGTTTAGTTTGGAAAGCCCTTCTGAAGAACCTCAATGTTTATTGTATTCCAAAGTAGATAGGCACAATTTGTGAAGCTTCACTTGGTTGAGCAAATTTGTCAAAATGAGTATCGGCTGCAATAGCTTCTTCAGCTAGTTTATTGATTGAGAATGTGGCATAGTGTTGGGGGATTAATAGCTAATTCTGAAGTGATTGTGGGCTGTCAAATTAAAAATGTTTGTAAGCAGCTATTTTGGTATTCAGATCAGGTAAGGAGAGTGGAGGGTGCAAACATTGTAAGTGTCTGGTAAGGATTTTTGGGTGGGTGAGCCTTGCAAATGATCTGGTATTTTTTAAGTTTGTTTATCCTGATGTATCTGATTTTTTGAATTTAATTGAGGGAGCCATCCCCTATGGTGGTACTTATCTAAAAAAATAAAATTATCTGGGCTTACGAAAATTAGCTGTGCAGGTCACTTTACTAAGAAATTCAATTTCAAACAGTGAAAAATATTTTTTCTAATAATCTGAATTGCTTTAGGAGTCTTGTATGCTGAGTTTGGCAATCACATTCAGTTCTGAATAAATTTTTTGGATTACAGAATCACCGAGTTTGGAAATAACTTTAAGTCAAGAATAATAGTTTTGATTCTTTTGATGGTCAAGACTCAAGATTACTTGTAAGTGTGAGGTTTTATTTCACTTTTATTACTATTCAAAGACAATAGTTTAAGAAAATTAATTGTGGAGTTGAAGTTTGCTTTGGGATTCAAATTAGAACTGAGATAGATTATGTAGCAGAATTAGGAGTTTTTTATTTCTCTTACTGCTCTTCAAAGGATCCAAAAATGGGTTGGTTTTTGTACTCTTTGGCATGATACTGAACAGTAGATGGTTTCTTTGGTGCTGGAGTATGTGCAAGGTGGAATGGGACATTAGTGTGTAGGCATAGTTGACGAGAAAACAGTTCAAGATGCATTAATTTTGGCTTTTTGACAAATTCACCAGTTTGCACAGGTGGTGATTACAAAATTGTCAGTTTGGTGGAGGTGGTGATTTCATTATGGGCAATAACCTGCATCCTTTGGCATTCCAAAATTCAAATTTCTCAGTTTCCTCTTCTTCCTTGGTGGTTGTTTTAGCTTCCAGAAGGCTTGGGAATCTATAAATATTATATTTGCAGTCAAATTATGTATGATGGAGTAAATTGAGTCTTGTAACTTAAGTACTGGGAGCTGTAGTGAGAATTTTGTTTTCTTATTCATGACTATTGTGTGGTAGAGTGCTGGAAAATAATTTAGGAGAGTTATAGATGGTTTTGAGAGAGTGTTTCAGAGTGGTTGAGGGCTATTAAGAAACCCTATAGACTCAATCAGTTGTAATGGCCATTTGGAGTACTTATGGCTCACAATTTTTGGAGTTTCTACTCACAAGGGGTTTCTCTAGGGTATCTTGGTTCTCTTCTCATGGCATTGATATCTTTGATTAATACTTACATATATATAAAAATAGGTGTCTTGAAAGGATAACTCTCAACACATTTTATATATATTAATATTTAATATATGTATAGTATAATTTTAACATCGCATTATAATATTATATGTAACATATAACATCTACCCAATTTATCATGATCCAAATGGCTCAAAGAAAATAAGTATAGGAAGGTTTAGAAGAAGACCAACACATTATAAATAATTTGAAGAATGCTTCATCTCTGTCTTGGACTATTGAGGCCTTGGTCAGGGACTCCATTGAAATTATCAATTCCTTTGATACTTTTTATATCTCCCACATATTGAGAGAGGGAAATATGTTAGCTGATTTCTTCGCTAACTTTGGTGTTAGAGAAAGAAAGGAGTGGGATTTAAATGATCCTATTCCTTTTGAGGAAACAACTATTATTAATAATGAATGATAATCTCAAGTTTCTTTTGATCTTATTTTGCATTGAGTTGTGCATGTCCTTAATCACGTGGCCTAATATTATGAATGGGGATGTTCAAGTTTTAAGTATGGGGGATGACTTTCACATGGACCAGAGTTCAAGCTCATCATTTCATATCTATCCTTTTGCTGGCTTTGCACAGATTTTGGGTGATATTCGTCTTAGATTCTAGAGTCTTCTATTTTATAATTCTACTCTGGGTGGTATTTGTCTTATTTTCCTAAGGTTTCTGCTTTGTGGTTGGCCTCTATTTGTTAAGTCTTTTGCGATGGGTGGGGCAAAAACTATGTCGAGCCTAAGTCCTGGGTTTCTTCTAAACAGAAGAAGGAGGTGTGGGAGATTTTAGAGAAGGGTGGCTTAACTCCGTATATGGAGAAACTACATGGTAACAACCCCTAGGTCATTGATTTGGTTGCTCAAGGGTGGAATGAGAGAACCCTAAATTTGGCTGAAGGGAAGTTGTGGTTGATGAAGAATTCATAGCTCAAATTACTGGCTTGGCTATTCATGGTATGAAGGTGTTCAGAGAAGGTGTTCAGAGATAAAAAAAATCATAGGCTGCTGATTTGAAGATGGCGAAGAGTGGTGGTTATCAAAGGAGCTCCTCAAAAGTGCTGTGGCGTGATGTTATTGAAGAGATTATGAGGTATGTCACCTTGGAAGGCAAGTATACGATGATTAACACTTACCATTTCCTTTTGCTTAACCATTTTAGGCATAAGAAATGGATTTCCTTTCCATGTACTATTTATTGATGTTGCTTGACTCAGGGATTAAGGATCATATGAAAACCCCAAAAACCTTGTCCTGCATGTGGGGTTAATTCTCCTAATATATGAAAAAGTCAAAGTTCATGAGGTGCAAAAACCTCTTGTGTCCCTGAAGGAAGATATTGCTAAACCCCAGGAGGGTTATGAGACGGTGTTAGAAGAGGAAAGGGTTAGTAAAAAATATAAGAAGAGGAGGATTATTTTGAACAAAGATTCTGAGTCTGATAGGGATGTTGATGTTGATTATGTCCTAGATTTGTATGCCTCTTTTGAGGAGGGCCCCAACTCCCCTATTCCGGGTAAGATTGGGAAAAGGAAGCCGGATAAACCAGGGCTATAGACATCTTGATGATAAGGGTAGCGATGAATGTTCATTCTAAAGGGTTAAGGACAAAATGAACTTTATGGGAAGCCTCTCCTCCCCAACGACTAGACAAGCTATGGGAGGCCCGAGGATTGGAGCCAAAAAGAAGGGTGTTGAGAATTGTTGGCCAACTCTTGGAGGTAAAAAATGGGTTTTGAAGGGGTGCGAAACCCTTTACAAAATAAAGAAGCTAATAAAAAAAGAAAACAACATTACTTGTAACAATCAACTTGATGATGGCCGAACCAATGACCAATAAACAACCCCGAGAAAGAAGGCAGCCAACCAACACCACTACATATTGTTTAGAATCTCAACAACCTCCATTTCACTAGTAGCCATCTTCTACACATTATCCACAATATCAGACACCTTTGTACTAGAGGCCCCACCCTAAGATTTCATTATGTTTCTAGTTCTGGCCCCCGGCCCACCAGTTTTTACCTCACCACTCAAAACACTACCTTTAACACCACCTTCTCACCAGCGCAATCCACATCCAACAACTTACCCACAACAACAGTATCATCAGTAGACACAATATCCTTTTTCTTTTTCATAGTAATCACAGGGGAGATCACCTTGGTAGAGTTAGAAATGCCCAAAACCTTAGGGACATCTCCACTCTTCATCACAACATTCCACATTTTATCAATTTTATCCTCAAGGGATAAGATTCTCCCTTCCAAGTTCTGTTTCAAATTGATGGTTTCCTTTGCCACAGTATTAGCCACAATATTAAGAGAGTCCATCAGATCATCAATTTGGCTTTGGATAGAAGGATCCTCAACCTTACTAGAAATACCTCTAATTCTAACATTAGTCTTGTTAATCTCATGGAAGAACCACTTAAAAAGTTTAAACAACACATTAGCACTATCACGAGCCGAGCCCAACACATCAGACAACTCCTCTCTATCAAAGTTCTCAATCCCTTTCCCCACAACAACATCCTCATCAGAAGAACTAACATGAATCTTATCAGTAGAAATATCCTTACCTTTGCCAACAGAGACAAAAGTCTTCATCTTTCAAATGGAGTAGGCGATTTCCTCCGCAACAACCTTCCTTTTCATCATCCTATCCACACCCACTTTGCTAGTTCCCAAAGTATGTCCTCCAACCACATCCCTTTCCTTCCCCTGCTTCTGCATCCCAATGTTAGCACCCGAAGAAGCCTCGCCAAAGATACCTCCAGGCAGGGAAAGAGGGAAACCCTTCTCCAAGAGTTGGCCAACAATTCTCAACACCCTTCTCTTTTGGCTTCCATCCTCAGTCTCTTGCAGTTGTCTAGTCGTTGGGGGAGGAGATGAAGCTTCCCCATAAAGTTCATTTTTTTCCTTAACCCCCTTAGAATGAACAATCACTGCCACCTCATCATTGCATGTCGTATAGCCCTCTTTGTCATCTGACTTCCTTTTCCCAGTCTTACCCAGAACAAGGGAATTGGGGCCCTCCTCAAAAGAGGCATACAAATACAAGACAATCAACTTCATCATCCCTATCAAACTTAGACTCTTTGTTCAAAATAAGCCTCCTCTTCTTAGATTTTTTACTAACCCTTTCCTCTTCTAACACCGTCTCATAACCCTCCCGGGGTTTAGCAATATCTTCCTTCGAGGACACAAGAGGTTTTTGCACCTCATGAACTTTGACGTGTTCATAAATCAAGAGAATTAACCCCACATGCAGGAAATGGTTTCTAGGGTTTTTCATATGATCCTTAATCCTTGAGTCAAGCGACATCAACAAGTAGTATGGAAAGGAAATCCATTTCTTATGCTTGAAATGGTTAAGAGAAAGGAAATGGTAAGTGTTAATCGTCGTATACTTTCCTTCCAAGGTGACATACCTCATAATCTCTTCAACAACATCATACCACAATGCTTTTGGGGGTAAAATAGGAGTATCAAGCATTATATGAATCTACCATCATTATTTTGGTAAAACTACATTCACACGATCAATTATGAACTAAGTTGGCTATAAAATAATAACTTGTAAAACATTTAATAAATTATGTATTTTTGTACTTCAATATTTGTATGATTAAAATAAAAATATTTGTTTATTTTTTACATTAAAACATCAAAGAAAACAACACAAGAGAATATGGTTACAACATGTAAAACATTATATTCATTAAAAAAAATATATATATAGTGAAGGAATAGTTGGCTAGATACTCAAAACAATAGTATGATACTAAATATGGTTCAAGTAGATTTGAAAAAACTACAATATTATCAACTTCTTTTTCTTTTCTTTATTTTTAAAAC
This sequence comes from Sequoia sempervirens, assembly GCA_007258455.2. NCBI lineage: Eukaryota > Viridiplantae > Streptophyta > Pinopsida > Cupressales > Cupressaceae > Sequoia > Sequoia sempervirens. The sequence goes on along the minus strand of VDFB02243189.1, from coordinate 796 downwards.
AAAAAGCCTACTTTTAAATTGCTAAATTATTTTTAAAATAAAAATAGAAAAAAATATCAAAATTAAAATATTAATAAAATATGATTCTATTTTTTATTTCAATCTTATCATCTTTTTTAGGGGATGGTGACGACAGTGAGCTAGGGAAGTGTGTCTGCCCGCGTCCTATAACTGGGTCATGGTTACATGCCTCTCATTCTTTGTGCATGCATTTCTACAAGTGGGGATCAAACTTATTTGGTGGTTGAGTTTCTTGTTTGGGGATTTAGTGTGATCAAGGGTGGGGATTCATCTTTCTTTTTTATGTTCTTTTCCTTTCAAAGTTCCTTTCACTGCTTCTTTTTTGTCTGCTTGGGTGGGGTGTTAGCATCCCATTGTTTGGGTGCCGATTTGCCTTGTCTTATTTGAGTTGTGCACTTGGTGGGGGTGTTGTTTTTACTCTCTTGGAAATGGATCCAAGAGAAGCTTCAGGGGCCAAAGAGTCTTTGGACTTTCCTTCGATTGTTGGTGTGAAAACTTCATCCTTCTCAATGAGGGTTTTTCTAAATAGTTTGTTCTCTAATGATTCAGGGATTGGCGGTTTTTCTCTGGCGGGTGGACCTCAAATCCCAAAGATTAATGGTTGCCTTGAACGAAGTAAAGAGAGGATGATGTTGGTAATTCAACTTGAATCAATAGCACAGGATATAGATTATTTTTTGAAACACACTTTGATTTGCAAATTTATGGGAATGAGGTTTCACTCCAATTTTTGGATAAATGGGCTCATTTGAATTGGTCTCTAGAGGGTGAAATG
>VDFB02243188.1:0-13248 GCA_007258455.2 Sequoia sempervirens | reverse complement strand
ATCTCCAGTCTGTATTTAAGTATTTTCTAATATTGGTCTTGTAATGAATTGCTATAAATTCAAGAGTAAAAAAATAACAGTAGATATAAGGCTCGACAACCGTAATATCTGCGCTGGTGTAAATGTCATTTCTACAATAGGTGAATACCTAAATAGTGAGGACCCAAACCATTTCAAATTCCATTTTGGTAAGTGGACAACCAAAAAGTTTTGCAATAATTACAATGCTGTAAGAGGAAAAACACTACATAAAATTATTTAGGTTACTTAAAGAAATGCAATTAATAAATAATTATTTAGATGAACAAATTAATTTAGATAAATAACATGAAATTAATAAAAAAAATCTTAATTAAATGTAAAATTTTGTTATAAAAATTATGATAGAAATATGTTTCAATAGATGTCAAAAAAGATTCATTAAATAATTGAAATTTTAATGCTATAAATTGATTATCCTTTTTTCTAGTTTATCTATACAAGTGTAAATCTAAACTAATGTATGAAACTAAACCATAATTTGTGGATTTGAACCACTAAAGATGGATTGTTGGAATTCTCTTCCTCAATTTTTTGAATGTTTGTAAATACTAGTAGTGTATAGAATTAATTTTGAGGATTTTTTGTTAAATCATGAAGGTCAAGTTTTCTTCAATTAGATGCCTTAGGATGATCAAGTCAATGTCTTCAAAACAAAGATTAAAGGTAGAAAGTGTGCTATAAACCTAATATTATGTGTGTTAATTTAATGCTCTAATAATGTTGCTAGATTATATGTATTCTCTTTTCAAATCAAACTCTAGATGTGCTCAATAAGAATGCCCTGGATGACTTTTGAGTGAATGAATGAATTTCTATAGATACAACATACCACACATATCAGCACAAACTCATGTTAGGATGGTTCACAATGGTTGGTGAAAATTTCTATGAGTTGGGAATTTTAAAAATTCATGGCTCATGTCCATGACTACAAAAATGACTTGATTCTTGAGTCCACACCCACAAACTTGATCAACGGTGATGGACAGAGGGAGGGGAAGTTGGGTATAGAGGATAGTAGGGATTAGAACCAATCTTTCAAGATGAGAAGTAATAGGATGAAGATATAAGGATTCCATTAATCAAATTTATGCAAGCTTATGTCTCTTGTAGGCTAGTTATTGCATTTAGGACACTCCAATCAAAGTAAGCCTAAAACATAAGGGAAAATTGCATGTGTATTCAACTTTCACCATTTAAAATATATATGATTTAGAATAAAAACATTTTCAAGGAAAACAAACTAATATAAATCAAATGATAGTGTAATAAATATAGATAGAAACCTACAAATAATAAATTGATAAATGAGCTAGATATAAATCTATAAATGATGAATACATGTGAGACAAATAAGGAGTCCTTAGGTATTTTGAAAATATCAAATTTTCCCTTTGTGTGATTGATATGATAAAAGCTAGATATAGTAATGAAATGGTGATAAAAAAGAAGATACAAACTTTGTGTCAATAATGTATTGTGATTAATGTGATGGAACCTAAATTTAGTTTATTGAATAGCTCATGGCATAAATAAAAATAATATGGTGAAAAGTAATAGAAAAATAAAGTAAATTAAATCACTCCCAAATTTGTAAAATTATAAAAAGAGTATTTGATCAACGTCGACTTTATAAAGTTGACATAGATAAAGTGATAATTTTTTTGGGGTTTGTCAACTCAATAGATAAACATATTAGCATAGGTTAAACCCCTTGGTAAACCAGATTAATAGTAATAAGATTGATAACAACATTCATAGACCTATCGCTTACCTATATGATGATTATGTAGAGTCAATTTCTTTATTTCCCTACATAATTGAGTTATGCTCTATTTTTCCTTCTATATGATCATTTCATTCCTCTAGCTTGTGTTTAAGTGTGTAATAAATATCTTTAAATACACTAACATAGCGAAATGTTGCATGGAATGTATACTAGTTCAGCTTATAATGGCTAGTAGAAAGGAGCAAGAAATTTTGAATTTGAATTTTAAAGCTTTGAATTCAAGGATCATTCCTAGGCTCCTTGGGTTTGACCTATATCAATACCAAGTCATGTAAAAATTATAAAAAAGGAATAAAATTTTGGTTTTGATCTAGGGAATGAATATCTATAAATTAATGCAAATGGAGTTGAAATAAAGATGAGTAAATATAAAATTGTAAGCCAAATATCACTAAAGAATAGAGCACATGTCGATATGTTATCATTTAAGACATTTATGACTAGACAAACACAAAACTAGATGGGATATGGCATGGGTATGCTAGCTTCACCATTACACATATTCCAATGCCCAACCTATTTTGTCACCACAACCTATCATGTTGTACAATTACACAAAAAGTGTTAGTACTTTTAATTTCACCCCAAATCCTAAAATTTTATTTTAAAACATAAGTAATGCTAAAATCAAAATGTAAGTAGGATTGTTTAAGGTTTTCAATAGTGACATAAGCATCAAAAAATGTTTAAATATTAATATTTATATCCCAACTTTATTTGGGATATATATTAACAAGCTAGAAGATTAGATAAATAAATATAAGGTGAGGGGATCCACTTGGTCAACTATGTGTTTAAATACCTACTTTATTTCGATCACCTATTAATATTAATGGTAAAGACAAATAAATTTTGAATAGATGACTTAGGGATTCAAATCTCTTTTACAAAGAGGTGGGGATGCAAGTGAATGACAAAAAAAATCAAAATTATGGTTTTCTCTTTGAAAAGGAAAAAGATGAATTCATACTGTTGATTTGAAGGAGAATCTCCTAAATTGGTCCTAAAATATAAGTATCTTAGCCTCAACTTTGATAGAAAACTCATTTGGGATATAAATAGGATACAAGGGGAGTGGAGAGATATTAATGTACTTTAAAATAGGTGCAGGAATATATAGTTATGGGATTAGAAGAAAAAACAAGGTCCTATTTGATTTACTTGTCAGACTAATGATGTTATATGGCTACAAGGTATGGACTAGTGGAACATTGAGGTTGAAATGGCTATGTAAAAAGAAAGGATCCAAAAGAATATAAATACAAACCATTTTAGAATTAAGACCTTAGTCCCCTATAAAATTATCATTGCAAATACAACTTTCTCTTTAGAAGCAACCACTATGACAAAGCTACTATGTTAGTTGAAAAATAGAAAATATGAAGGTTGGTAGGACAACTTCCAAGAACCCCGCTTCACCGGTACAAGTGGGTAAAATCTTGGTGAATCTTTCCTTTTATTTGAAAAAAATTATTAATTTTCCTAGTGAATCTATAGCACATTATTAAAAAAATTGTAAAATCCTGGCGAATCTTAATGAATAATTGGAAAAAATAATAATCACAATGGGGAATCCGAGTGAATAATCACTAAAAATATTAATTAAAATGGTGAATCTCTCCTTTAAAAAATTGCATAGTTGGTCGGTGTAGTTCCCCCATATTTTTTTTGTCTTTTGTAATATTGAAGTAGGGGGCCTGGGGTGGTAAGCACCGGGCGGGCAAGTCATGGTTCATGGGAGTAGAGCCCCCTTGTTGGGTTGAGAGGAATGCCCCCTATAGTCCTGGGACAACCACCGGGCGCAATTCTCACATACTAAAAAGTCGTCATCAAGGTAGAGCCCCTCGCCACCAAGCATAAATTCACTATTGGAAATGCATTGGAGCACACACAGATTAAGCATTTTTTAAAATTCTCACTTCAAAAAAAAGACTATATGAAAAGTGAAATTATGACCATCGATTAGCTTTTTAATCGGATGGTTGTAGGCTGATTCCATGAGTTTATATGCACGTGCATTTTAAAATGCTTGTTGAGGCCCGAAATTTGTTTTGGGCCACACGATTAAATCTAATCCTGTGGCCCAAAACAAATTTCGGGCCTCAACAAGTGTTTTAAAATGCACGTGCATATAAACTCATGGAATCAGCCTACATCCATCCGATTAAAAAGCTAATCGATAGCAATAAATAAAAGCCCTATTTAAGGCTAAAATATCACTAAAATGAAATGGTAATTTATTATTAGTGGCGATATTGCCCCAAAATTAATGGTAGGAATATAATATTACTGTCGAATATAATTAATATTTGTAATTAGAGTATAAACTATTAGCGAATCAATTCCATTGACACGTCGTTTAAAGAATAATGCATAGGAAAATTAATCGAGATAAAATTATTTTTTTGTAAAAACCTGGCGATTCTGCATCCTTTTTAGCTTGTACTATTCACCATTTATGGAGGTCTTGATTTCAATTATTCGCCAATTGGAGAAGATTCGCCACTAAATTTTTCCCTAGATAGGAAACCTCTTCGCATTAAGGTCAAGATTTTGGTTTTTGCGTGGGTCGATGAATAATTAGCACAATTGATATTTTGTAAAGTTTTCATCTTAAATTACTTCTAAGTTATATGATAATTTATTTGTGTAATTTTTTTTTGCCTGCCTCCCATCTGCCCAACCACTTAATTTTTTGTTGATTTCATCTACATGTTTTAACATTTCTTTAAGTGAATTGGAAAGTGTTCTTTCCGCGGTTGAACTTACTGGATCGTTCAACCTTGTGATTAACTCCTCAATCTATTTTTTATTGTTTTCAATTATCCCCAATTATATTTTGTTGAGTACTAGGAGGATGTTTAGGAATTGGTGGAGATTGTTGTTGTGGTTGTTGAACTTGAGGATTTTTTCATGTTCTTGTTTCTCTGGTTGTTGAGGATTTTTAGGAGGGTTTTCAAGAGGGTTTTCAAGATCATTATCATTTCCTATAAATTCAACAAATGAATATCAAAAACACCCTAAAAATAACAAATTCACAACAAAAAACTAACAATCCTTACTTATTCGACCTCCTCGTCAATGTCGTGGCATCCTGGAAATGAAATAGCAACAAATTGATGAAAAAAATGCAAGATTATCTCTTCCCAAAATATGAGCACACAAGAGAATGGTTTTTGGCTGCAGGCAATAGAAAAAATAATCAACATAAAAATGAATTCTATTTTTTTTTTTGTTTTAATAACTTATAATGCACTCATGTTATAATGTGAGTGCACTATAGCTCGATGTGGCTATGCCTTAGGCTCAGTCACACCAAGCCATAATGTGAGCACATTATAACACACTTGCACTATAGCCTATCAAATGTTTTTTTAAAATTTGGCCACAATTTGGCCCCCCATCTTTTTGCACTTGCTCCCTACAATCTAGTCTCACTGGACCTTGCACTGAGTTACCTTGCTAATACATAGGTGGATCTTGCATAACTTGAGCATTCTTTCTCTTACTGAGAATTATCTAGGTATTCATTTAACATCAACATATCTTTTTAGCCAATCAGTGGCCCCTACTAGCCCCTCTTTTTTTTCCCCTGATCAACTTGATCTGTTTCATCCATTTTGATAGCATTTACAAACCAAGGCTAATCTTATTTTCTAGCTTCCATATCTTATAGGATTTTTGACACATCTTTCATACATTGCTTCAAATGGATCCATTTAATTTTAAAATGATATGAATTATTATAAGCAAATTATACTGTTGGAAATAATCCTCCTACCAACATTGCTATCCTATGCAATATACTCACAAAAGGTTCTCTATTACCTAGTTTAATTTCTTTGTCCAACCATCTATCTCTGGAGAATATGTTGAACTTATGTTCAACTGAATTCCAAGTGAGGTGAAGAAGGTTTGGAAAACCTTTAATTCATATGCTTGTCCCTATCTGAGATATTTTTCTTCAAAACATCAAGAAATCTGAATAGCTTTCCACAAACCTACAGCTATGACTGGTACTCCATCTGTGAAATTCCCAAGTATGAGATGGTTACCTTGATGTGTCCATCCACCACTACTAATATTGCATTAAGCATATTCTTAAACATAGAAATTTTTTGTACAAATTCCATATTAATGGATGCCATTCTCATTCTAGAATCTCATGACTCAGATATAAAATCCTACTAGGTGATGATGTCCTTCCTTCACCTTTTGGAATTCTAAGCATTCTACTACAAACCTTGCAACATCCCTCTTCATCCTTTTCTAGCAATAAGGTGGATTAACTTCAACCAAGAACTTGGTCACTCCTGGACGCCCTGAATAGGGTGCAAAATTTACATTCTTCCATACCATGTCCCTTAGCTCTCCTACATTTGAAACATACATTCTTTCCTTAAATCTTAACAATCCATCATAACTTGGATCTTGAGGGTTTGATTTTTAACCCGAGTTTCCTACACAATTAATATTGCTACATTCATAATGATTGGACATTTGTTGCTAATTCATTATCATGGGGAGCATGGTCTTGCTCATATATCTTTAGTTTTCTAGTCTCATAGGTGATATCCCATCCTTCTTTCAAAATCAGATTACCTATCCTCTCTCCTGAGGCATCGATGTTGGTCTCAATTTGACCCTCAAAATTAGGCTCTTTTGAAATTGGTGCCAAAATTTATCTCCAAGCACTTAGATATTCCCACACAACAAAGCCACTTCCAAGCTAGAAAGCATATGCATAAAAGCACTAGATTTTTATTTTCTTAACACTCAACATCTTCTTCTATTTCATTGAGGATAAAATGGAAGCTTATTATTATATCTAATCATAAACATTAGGAATTAACACTCTCTGCCATCTTCTCCCTTTTACATTCTATCAAAGGTTCATTTTGAACATGATAGGTCTTTATCATCAAAGTTTGTGCTTCTCTGACAACCTTATGAGAAATTAAATGAGTGGGGGACCAATTTGTGCCTCACTAAATATATTTGGGATTTTTATAGAAAGCCGAATATTCTCTGAGTTTTGGAGGAAAAAGGTAGAAGGAAATGTAAATATAAAACATAAAAATGGTGATCCGCCAAAGCTTTTACAACATTTCAAGCCAAATTCTCTTCTATGAATGATATATTAGACATAGAATGTCACAACCCTTCATTTTTGGGAAGAGAATGAGCAACAAAGGCTAAATATAAGCACAGTGCAATCTTTCAAATCTCCCCATAGGTAGTGTTCATTAAGGTCCGATCAAGCAAAAAAGTTTCCAAGGTTAACAAAAAAACATTTAGAAATTGCATAGACCCTTCCTCTTGTTATAGCATAATATTAAGAAACAATAACCCTTAAAGAAACTAAATTTTTTAATAGACATAATCTAGTTTCAACAAGTTATTCCTATTTCACATAAGCCTACAACATGGAAATCAACTACTCAAACTATTTCAATAAAGATTAACATAGTGTTTCATTATGAATGAAAGCTTAAAGAAGCAAACTTGACAAAGGCCATAACATATACAGTTTCAAATATTTCTTCCAAAAAATTCATGCTTAAATATCAAATGAACTTTAAAAACAAAGGTTGGATGCCAATCCAATAATAGTTTGAGTAAAAAAAGTATAACATGCCAGAAAAAAGTAGTGTTTTGCAAGCTTTTAGCTTTTGAAAATATCTCTATATCTAAAGAAAAATTAAAAGAACTTCTTTGTCCTAAAAAAAGAAATTGGAACTCCTTTCTTTGGTCACCACATCTCATTTATAGTTGAAAAGAGAGAGAACCGCCACCACATTCTAGAAGTAAATACTACTAGATGTTGGCATTTGATAGCTCATGATCTGATTGTAGATCTCTTGTTAGGTTGCAACAATCTTTTCTCATTAATTCCCAACTGCCACATTAATGCCCTTTAGATATTTAGCAAAGATTTTTATCTAAAAATAAATAGATCCTAGAAAAAAGCTTAGTGAAAATATGGTTGACCAATCACATAGCTTGATGATGCTAACTCGAAGTTTCCATCCTAAAAACAAGGAAGACCCAACATGATCCAACAAACTCCAAAAGATATCACTTCTAAAAGCACAAACTACATGCAATGAAGAGATGATGTCTTGAGTGGGCAAGGATTCTCAGGTTTAAGAAAAATTCCCTTGAGAAAATCTTCGCCGAGTTGACACATGTCCTAGCTTTCTTCCAAAAGGAAGATGGTAATCAAAAGCTGCACAAACACCACGTGGTGTATTTCTCACCTTTTAGAACCACTTTTTATTTGAGCATGGATTCATCCCAAAGCCAAAAACATATAAAAGCTGAAAAATCAAAAAGCTTATTAAGGACTTGAATACTTCATAGTTTTGGTGACTCACAGGGGCCTTTGGTTGTAGAGGCACAAACCTAGGCTCGAAATTTAGGAGTTGAGGGAGGTGGAATGTTGCACCCCATTCCAAATCGCTTAGCTGACAAGAGTACGTATGAGCTTGCATGCTTGGTCCAGTCTCTACAACCCCTCAATGAAACAACCACTGCGGATTACATGTTGCTGCGATCTTGTAGTTGATGATCTCATTTACTTTGCTGGGAGGTGGCCCTTTGATCTGGAATCCTCACACCTTTTAGAGCCTCATTAGTGGCTACACACAATTTGGAAATCAAATTTGTGATTCCACCACTGTGTGGAGCATAGATTTACAAGATTTGGTTGGCCATCGGGCCAATCTTTCTATTTAATTCCTGAACATCCCTTAAAAACTGTAGGGCTGGCCTGAGAATGGAAACTGCAACTATGATCCTTTCGTAGTGTGTAGATATAATTTTTTTTAATATTAGGTGGGTCCCAGATCCATGTGCAACAGTTAACTCTTGATGGAATCGAGCCTCTCTTGCTCTTACATTCTCCTCCATTTGTTTCTTCTCTAGGAGGGCATTTGCTAGTTTAGAGTTCAACCTTCTAATCTCTTGATTGCAAGCCCATAGAGTGGACATGATCTCTTGTCTTGAATTTTTTGCTTCCGCCTAGGCCTTCTATAGATCATTAGAAGATTGAGATTGGATTCCATCTAGCTCTCTCTTTATGTTTTCTTGAGTACATTGGTACTCTACATTTATCTGGTGCTCAGTAGCAAGCTCAACTCTCAACTTTTCAATTTTAGCATATAGCTAAACCTGTTCACCTTGGGCCTCTTTGAGCATCTTAGTTTCTTCTCCTTGCTGATTTTGTATTTATCTTATGTGATCCATCTCAACATCTCTAGCATTGATTTTTATCTACATATTTCTCACTATTTTCTTTACATTTATCAACTCTGCCTCACACTTCTTTAATTTCCTATCTAGCCTTTCATGATCCACATATACAACCTTCTGGGTGTTCTTAGCTAGGATCACTTTGTTGCGCGGGCGAGTTTCATTTAAATCCAAACCCATGGCTTTGATGCTGTAATCCTACATATGCATTTGTCCCTTAGGCTTGGACACGAGTGGATTCATGGTAGTGCTTAGTAGAGAATTTCACTCTTCATTGAAGCAAGCTTCAATATTCTTGGTAGCCAACAACGTGACATTCTTTAACAACCATTTTTTCTTTTTGACATATCGGGCCTGCTTGGTTACATCAAAATTCTCTTGGAGACTCTGAGGGGTATTAATGCTTTGTGTGATAATGGAATCACCTAGAGGGAGACCAAAAAGGGTGATGGAAGGAGAAACCTTAGATGTATGAGAATGCGAGGAGGAAAATGAGAGCGTTATCATAGAAAATTATGGGATACCGAATTGAGATTGGGCAAGGGAAACCATTCAGAGGAAAAGACACAGGAATAAGGAGAAGCCTGCATGTATTGGACCGGGAGTAATAAATATGGATGTTTTGTTTTCTAATGGGGGCCCTTAATACAGGATTAAAAGAACCAAGAGGACCAAAGGGGATGTTGCTCACGCTGACACGTGGGGGTTGCTTCAAAGTTCATTAAAAATATTAGGTGCATTCGTGACCAAAAGATCAAGGTCCGGATGAGGAATCTTCCTGATGGGGCAAAGGAGTAACTAGAGATGTAGACATGTGAAGAGAGGGATTAAACTACATTTGGGCCATGGTAGTCGTAAAACACTTTGTAGAATAGACTCCACTTCTTCTTCTCCTCTACCTGATGCACTGGGTCTACCTAGATCTTGGACTCATCTCCTCTTCCTATGATTGGAACTAGTATGTTACAATCCTTTGGCAACTGGTCCCACTAAAACTTGGCCTTCAATAACCATAGTAGACCTTCTTGGGCATCGTTAGGCTCTTTTACCTTTACTTCAACCACTGGTAGAGGATGTGACTTGTGAGTCCTTTTTCTTTGACCCTTTTGTTTTATCTGATTCTTGGGGTTGGGAAGCATGGCACAAAAGCTGCTCCTGTTCAATCTCATGACTTGTCTCTAGATTGCTATTATTAGTATCAACCTCTTCATAATAATTCTCTTCGAACCTTTCATCATGTGGCTAAAAATATTTGAACAGGGCATTGAGGCATCTCATTTCTTGTCAAAACCTCTAGAAATATGCCTTCTTCCTTTCTGACCATCCCTTGCATTTTAATTGTGTGTTGAGAGATTTACCCATTGAGAGGTTCCTCTAATATTCTGCCTACACTAGATATAAATTTATCCATTTTGGTTGTTTGAATGGTATGCAGGCCAAGTCAATGTATACTTTTGGCCTTTCCTGAGTCAGATTCTTCCTCAACTCAAAATATTCCCAACTCTCATGTTTCAAATTCAAGAGGTGCTTAGCCGGATTGTAGTCCCATGTGTCACAAATTAGAACCAAGCCTAAGGTCACCAATTCATTTGTAAGCTTTCTCTCCACCTTCCTCCTTCCCAGTGTTACCTAATTATTGGAAATGTTGAGGGGGATTAGGTATAACCATGTCTTATTCCTTCTAGCACCATAGGTATTGTCGACAAGGGTTACCTGTTTTCATCCTTTTAAAGAGAAAACTCTATCTGTTACAAATTTTTGGAGTCTAAAAGGCTCCCCAGTGAAACCATGGAATCAGAGAAAAGTAAAATATTCACCCAAGAAATAATCCATCGGGGTCAGGAGAGTTTTCATGTAATGCAAGATCTTAGGAGAAAAATGGCCCATAGGGTGTGGAAATAAGTCTTGAAGTATTGGGCTCATAAAATAATCTACAAAACAGTAGTAATCCCATGTCTTCGAAAGCACATGAGTCCATACAGAAACTGGCTAATAGAAACCATTTACATCAAACCTAAACATTGGAATAATTCTCTCCAACAACTTAGAATTTTGATGCAAAATCAAGTGAACAAGGAAAGAAGAATACCTAAATTTATACTCAGTATCATAGGTCTTTAGTTGCTCTAGCATCCCTCCAACTATTGCATCAACAAAATCATAGTACTTATGACTCTTCTCCCTCTTAAGAATAAAAGCCAAGCCCATTGGGAAGGGATGGAATTATTCATCATTATCAAGGCCGTAAATCTAGGCCAACATGAAGAAGATGGACTGTATGTATTTCTTGAACTTTCTACACACAAGAGGAAAAGAAAAGTGATTTCTCTCTTATATTTCCTTTGTTTCTTCCTCATAAAAGTTTCCTTTCTTGGTTCTGTCCTCCAAGAAATTTTCTATCATTTCCTCATTAAAGAATTTGGTGCCCCAAGTTTGAGGGATACAGAACATATCCCGTATGAGCATTGTAGAAATTGTAACTTTGATCCTGTTGCCAACAATAACTCCTATCTCTCTGTTGAATATCTTGGCACATGCATCAACTAGCTCTGGGCATGGGTTTACGATAGCTAACATGAACTATGGAAAACCAAAATTCTAGAGCTGAGACACGAAACCTTCAGATGACCCATGGTCTATCATTCTTTGGAGTACCCCCTCCCTAGGATTTTATGGTTAGCCGCCAATTTTGGGTCAAAATTTTTATTGGTTAAGTCATGCACTGCCTCTCTTTTGATTCAATTATCTAGTTGCATTGATTTACAAAATTAGAACTACCATTCTTGTAGCACTAGGGCGTTGGAAAATGAATTCCTCCCAAAGATATCAACATAACCCAACCTTTTAGACAAGGCTCCAAGCTTTCTACTAGACGTTGATGGCTCCACCATGGATGTGTCGAGAAGTTGTAAAGAGTTTCTTCAAAAAAATGACCACTTCCTTTGTTTTTTGCTACTTAGAAAAATCTTCCTTTTGGGTGCAATTAATTCCTTCGCACGTACATGTAGGTAAGGCTCTGTCATTACGCCTGGTCTATTAAATGCTGCTACCAAGGTGATATATGTGGATTTGGGATCTGTATCCCTTGGGAATGCCAAAAATGCCACGAGAATAGAATTAGTACATTCTCCCCGTCACCTCTTTCACAAATAAACTCATTCCATTGGGAAGCATGCATTTAGCTATGAGAAACATGCTTTAGTAGAGCAAAGGTACCTTCGAAAAGATGCAGCTATTTAATTTTTTAGAAGTTAGCACGTTAATCCATGTATTTTCACATAAGCAAGCTAGCTGGTGCTAATGATGGCAAAGGACACATGTCGATGATCGACATATGAGAGAATTTTTTCCCAACGCCCAAATTTATTTCTTAGGACCTCTTGTTAGATTTTCTGTATGATTCATGTCTTGCCCTCCGACTACTTTGGTATTTTCTCCATTGTTGTCCAACCAAAAATGGAATTCCTATTGGTTGGTTTTCCAACACATCTTTTCTATATATAGCTATGCCACCTTATTGCAATATTCATTCAAAAAAATAGCTTTTTAAGTTTAGCAAGCTTTTCCTTCTATCTCCCATTCTATTACAATCTGTTACTTTATGAGAATGTCAGCTGGCCTAGGCACTCCCATTTAGCTTCTACCATGGAGACCATAATACACCTTCATGAGAGAGGCCACCTGTGACAAAATTAAGTGTCTAGTGGTGAAGTGTTACCGCCTTCACTTGGTTTCATTCAAGTGGGTAGTCGGCTTGGACTACATTGTTGATGAGAACCAGTTGAGAAGAAACTACAATGTTCTTTCTCACTTCATCGCCTCTCTACTCGACCTGAACATTGCTAAGTCCATGATAATTGAATTGTGCCACCAGATGCTTGACTCTCCACTGATGGAAGGGCTCAACAAAATCATGCAAGTAGCTATCCCTAGTTTTGGAATTTTGAGTGCCATGGATATCTGCAGGCACGTGGATTATGGGATAAACATACCCTAGTTTCCCTTCCTTACTGACTTCCACACCATGGACCTTGAAGGGCATCATTCATTGGCTCTGCCAATGGCCACCTACCTGCTATGAGAGTATGATGTGGAGCACATTCTGGGGCTCAACTGGAGAAAGCACTTCAAGTTTCTGGTGTATAGTCATGGTGACTAGGCCT